>JARSSU010021388.1:0-48578 GCA_029619165.1 Eurosta solidaginis
CGCCGTTTCGAGATATCGCCACAAAGGTGGACCAGGGGTGACCCTAGAATTTGTTTGTACAATATGGGCATCAAACGAATGGTGTTAATGAGTATTTTAAAAGGGAGTGGGCCTTAGTTCTATAGGTGGACGCCGTTTCGAAATATCGCCATAAAGGTGGACCAGGGGTGACCCTAGAATTTGTTTGTACAATATGGGTATCAAAGAAAGGTGTTAATGAGTATTTTAAAAAGGAGTAATCCTTAGTTCTATAGGTGGGACGCCATTTAGGGATATAGCCGTAAAGATGGACCAGGGGTGACTCTAGAATGCGTTTGTACGATATGGGTATCAAATGAAAGGTGTTAATGAGCATTTTAAAAGGGAGTGGGCTTAGTTCTATAGGTGGACGCCGTTTCGAGATATCGCCATAAAGGTGGGCCAGGGGTGACTCTAGAATTCGTTTGTGCAATATGGGTATCAAACGAAAGGAGTTAATGAGTATTTTAAGAGGGAGTGGGCCTTAGTTCTATAGGTGGACGCCTTTTCGAGGTATCGCAATAAAGGTGGACCAGGGGTGACTCTAGACTTTGTTTGTACGATATGGGTATCAAATGAAAGGTGTTAATGAGTATTTTTAAAGGGAGTATCCTTAGTTTCCATAGGTGGACGCCGTTTTCGAGATATCGCCATAAAGGTGGACCAGGGGTGACCCTAGAATTCGTTTGTACAATATGGGTATCAAACGAAAGGAGTTAATGAGTATTTTAAAAGGGAGTGGGCCTTAGTTCTATAGGTGGACGCCTTTCGAGATATCGCCATAAAGATGGACCAGGGGTGACTCTAGAATGCGTTTGTACGATATGGGTATCAAATGAAAGGTGTTAATGAGTATTTTAAGAGGGAGTGGGCCTTAGTTCTATAGGTGGACGCCTTTTCGAGATATCGCCATAAAGATGGACCAGGTGTGACTCTAGAATGCGTTTGTACGATATGGGTATCAAATGAAAGGTGTTAATGAGTATTTTAAAAGGGAGTATCCTTAGTTCCATAGGTGGACGCCGTTTCGAGATATCGCCATAAAGGTGGACCAGGGGTGACCCTAGAATTCGTTTGTGCAATATGGGTATCAAACGAAAGGAGTTAATGAGTATTTTAAGAGGGAGTGGGCCTTTCTGGACCAGGGGTGACTCTAGACTTTGTTTGTACGATATGGGTATCAAATGAAAGGTGTTAATGAGTATTTTTAAAAGGGAGTGGGCCTTCGTTCTATAGGTGTTCGCCTTTTCGAAATATCGCCATAAAGGTGGACCAGGGGTGACTCTAGAATGAGTTTGTACGATATGGGTATCAAATTAAAGGTATTAATGAGAGTTTTAAAAGGGAGTGGTGGTAGTTGTATATGTGAAGGCGTTTTCCAGATATCGACCAAAATGTGGACCAGGGTGACCCAGAACATCATCTGTTTGATACCGCTAATTTATTTATATATGTAATACCTGCCAAGATTTTAAGGGTTTTTTATTTCGCCCTGCAGAACTTTTTCATTTTCTTCTACTTAATATGGTAGGTGTCACAACCATTTTATAAAGTTTTTTCTAAAGTTATATTTCGCGTCAATAAAACAATCCAATTACCTTACCATATTTCATCCCTTTTTTCGTATTTGGTATAGAATTATGGCATTTTTTTCATTTTTCGTAATTTTCGATATCGAAAAAGTGGGCGTGGTCATAGTCGGATTTCGTTCATTTTTCATACCAAGATAAAGTGAGTTCAGATAAGTACGTGAACTGAGTTTAGTAAAGATATATCGATTTTTGCTCAAGTTATCGTGTTAACGGCCATGCGGAAGGACAGACGGACGACTGTGTATAAAAACTGGGCGTGGCATCAACCGATTTCGCCCATTTTCACAGAAAACAGTTAACGCCATAAAATCTATGCCCCTACCAAATTTCAAAAGGATTGGTTAATTTTTGTTCGACTTATGGCGTTAAAAGTATCCTAGACAAATTAAATGAAAAAGGGCGGAGCCACGCCCATTTTTAAATTTTCTTTATTTTTGTATTTTGTTGCACCATATCATTACTGGAGTTGAATCTTGACATAATTTACTTATATACTGTAAAGATATTAAATTTTTTGTTAAAATTTTACTTAAAAAATTTTTTTTTAAAAGTGGGCGTGGTCCTCTCCGATTTTGCTAATTTTATTAGCGTACATATAGTAATAGGAGTAACGTTCCTGCCAAATTTCATCATGATATCTTCAACGACTGCCAAATTACAGCTTGCAAAACTTCTAAATTACCTTCTTTTAAAAGTGGGCGGTACCACGCCCATTGTCCAAAATTTTACTTATTTTCAATTCTGCGTCATAAGTTCAACTCATCTACCAAGTTTCGTCGCTTTATCGGTCTTTTGTAATGAATTATCGCACTTTTTCGGTTTTTCGAAATTTTCGATATCGAAAAAGTGGGCGTGGTTATAGTCCGATATCGTTCATTTTAAATAGCGATCTGAGATGAGTGCTCAGGAACCTACATACCAAAATTTCATCAAGATACCTCAAAATTTACTCAAGTTATCGTTTTAACGGACGGACGGACGGACGGACGGACGGACATGGCTCAATCAAATTTTTTTTCGATCCTGATTATTTTGATATATGGAAGTCTATATCTATCTCGATTCCTTTATATATGTACAACCAACCGTTATCCAATCAAACTTAATATACTCTGTGAGCTCTGCTCAACTGAGTATAATTAAGGGTATCGCTTGAAAAAGTGTAAAAATGGACGTTTTTACGTTTCGAAGTTCTGCAAAAACTTACTATCAACTTTCTTGATTTTTAAAATCATCGGATCGGATAGTCAAAAGTCAACTTAATGTCCTTGTACTTTTTTCTGGCCTTAAGTTTTTTGCACGTGTGTAAAACCCGAGTATTCAAAAAAGTAAAAGTTTTTGGGATTTGCCCATATGTATAAATCTATAAATTTGTTTTGAAAATTAAAAAAAGTGAAATATCTCTCAAGTTTGATTATTTAATTAAGCAAAATTCTCGTAGCTCTCCTTTGGTTTATTTCAAAAATTTTGATTTATTCATTATATTAGTGTGACTTATTTACCTGAAATAGTTGCTAATCGTTTTCAATTATTTTTTGTATATACAAGGCACGTGCGTACATTAGGGTGGCACCTATTTTCTAAAGTGTTCCGACGCTTGATCTCACTCTACAGAAAAACTGAAATAGCCTTAAAATTTGTACGTGCAAAATTTTAGGCCAATCAAAAAAGATTGAAAGGTTGCTCAAGGAGCTTAAAATAGTAAAAAGGGCGAATTTTCACATTTCTTTGGTCCACCGTTATTTATTTATTGTGAGCGGAATTATTTCTCACTCGTTATCAATAACCTCTACAGAGTTTGCTTTCAAACGCATTTAAAATTACAAAAATTGGTTGAATAATAAAAATGTTATAAATAGAAAAGGTGTCAAGATTTCATCGCGCGCAAAATTTTCAACTTTTACTCTGAATGAAGACAAACTGTTTTCATTTATATGTATTACATTATAGTCTGTAGCACTGTTATAAATGGACCGATTTCTAAGTTTGCTGTAATTTAAAAAAAGCAAGGAATTAAGGACATATAAATTGCTTTGAAAAGGAGTAAACATATATAGAATAAAGGAAAATGAACACTCGAAATATTAAAATGTTTCGTCCTTTTTGAGGACTTCAAGTTCTTTGCGGAAGTTCCTTCGCATTTTTTCTGGGTGGTTAGATCGAAAATCCAAACAAATTTTTTCCCTCCTTACAACGAAGGGACACTCTAGTGTACGTATTTGGCTCAATTCTAAATTTGAAAGAGTGTCACATGAATTATTTAAATATTGTTAGTTGATTTGGTGTTATTGCTTCTGAGTACATACAAACATGAGAGATTTGCTCAGCTATGGGCGTGTGAACTTATTGGTACTTTATTTCCAAATATATTAACATATGTAGGTATATATAAATATATGTATATTTCTGAAAATAACGAATGTATGCAGGCTTTTTGAACCATAAAATCAAATCGCAAACGGATATATTAACATTTTATGCTTGAGGAGCGGTAAATTTTTTGCGGCACTTGATAATTAACAGGGATCGTAGCAGTTATAAATTGTATTATAAAAGTCGCTTATTATTAATATTGTTTTTTATTTATATTTTTCGCTCGCAAAATAATAATAATTTATCGTGCCCTTTCTCTTTGCTCAGAAGTTTATATTTTTATACGTAAATATCTTCGTTTTAAGTGTATGTATATTAGAGTGGTCCTTATATATCAAATAAAAGATTTTTTGAAGTCGCATCCTATAAAACGGCGATATCAACATTTAAAATAATATAAATTAATTTTGGTTCCTTTTGAGGCGGTTAAGCGGCGTCGCACAGTGTTCAAAACTTAGACTTGTCTATGGAGACTCAAAAATTTAAAGCAATTTTTTTAAATATTTTACCAAAAATCGATAACATTTTAATGGACGGTATCAGATATAAATTGTGATCCGGACTCGAAACATTTAAGGAGTGTCAAATATAAGTCAACTTCAGATTGCCGTATTAAGACTCAATGAAGTAAAATGCTACAACCCCCAACTGTTTCCAACCATCTGTTATAATATTGTGACGAATACTAGCGACACTTAGGGGTACTATCATCTCTAAGCTGATACTGAGCGGTGACTTGTATACACATAACCAAATTAATCAATGTGTTTACACATATGTACGTACACGCTGCGGAGAAGCAACGCACAACCACATGCATATATCTGAGATACTCCTGAAAGTATGCAATGGTTGTGCAAGTGTCGCTCAGAAATACAAGCGCATGGGGTTTGAGAGAAGCTATAAAATCATGTATCTGTAGTTACAGCTGAGTAATTTTAAAGTTGATAACTAACTTGTAAGTTCTGGAAATAGCGAAGCCTAGAAATATACAACGAGGAAACCAGACAGTATAAAAGGCAGCAACAGTAGAGGCACGACAATCAGTTTGAGTTAAGCAAGCTATCAGTAAGCGAAGTATAAGTGTTATTGTAAAGTATTTTAATAAAGACCATTTTGCATTATTGAAGAGTGGAGTTATTTATTCAACAGTTTAGTGATTCGAGCGTTAGTAGAAGGCTGCAAATAAGAGGAATTGCACTAAAATCGTTACAATATTATGGATTTTGGATACTGGACATGATAGTAACTTATGTTAATTTTTCAGTCTCCTTTAAAAAGCTCTATCTTTGACCAATGTGCAACATCCTACTACCATCTTCTACCGATACCAAAATTTAAATGATACATTTTTGACGTTGGTTTTCTTCTATGAAAGAGAGAGACTAGAAAAATGGTTTATTTAGTTTTTTATGACCACTCTAATGTATCTAGTAAATGCAAATATGTGAAGCCACCAAGCGGATTAAAACCTCGAAAAGTGACTTTTGCTTTCCAAGCAAAATATTAAACTCAAAAAAGTGAAAAATGTTTTCAATTTTAAGAGTTCGTATACGAACGCAAAAACTTAAAAACGTGTATGAATCCATATTGTAGAAACAGATTTTAAGACTATCTTCGTCCCTTTTTAGATGTTTCTGTTATTGATTGAAATTTCCAAATTAAAAGCACTGCTCACTACAAATCTGTTTAGCGCCTTTTGTTTGATATTTATAATGTAAAATCAATTCTTGTCCTATTTTAGTCCATATTTTGGTCGATATTTCTGAAAATGGTTGAGATATCGAAATGGAAAAAGATGTTACCCTCTGTGGAACTCAATTGCGTCTTTCGTGTAATACTCTTCTTATGCAAACGAATTTTGTCCGCGTGAGATGTGTATTTCGGGCGATATCTCAAAATTTAGTTGAGACCTATAAATAAATATCGAAGTAAAACACACCACTCTCATTTTTAACGATTTCTCTTGTGAGACTACGAAGTTTTGTGATATTTTGTGTCCATGCTTGTTATCAATATCCTTTAAGAAATTTTTCTTATTTTTTTTAAAGCTGTGAACATTTAAATATGGAGCATACTGTTCGCTTTTTAGATAGATGAGGCAAAACTGACATGCATATGATACGGCGTACTTAATCTGATTGAAAACTGATAGTTTGTGCTCAGAAAGATTTCTCTGAATTATGAACCCATACAAAGAAGTAAAATTAGCAACAATACAAGGAGAAAAAACTTCATACTCGCACGTCAGACTGCAAGATGTTAGTATTTTATTCTTTAGCTGAAAACTACAGATCTGGGTAAATTTGGGCAAACTCGGTACTTCCAAAAGTATTGGGTTAGAAATAAAAAAGGGTTACCTCTGGGTACGCTTGTAGTACTGGAGCGGGGATTGAATTTTAATTTAGTTGAATTTAGGGTACTAACTTCATTGCCGTCCTGGGTAGACTGAGCAGCTATATTTCAAGCTACATAAATACTCTTAGTGTAAAATTTTTATGGATGACTCTCGTGTGCAACCTCCATGGGTTCTCTGTAAGTACGTAAGTAAGAAGGTGATAAGCCTCTGGGTTGTCAAAACAGGTACTATAAAACAGAAAAAGCCTTCGCTATAGAAAAGATCCCATTTTTTATATTATTGAGCTTATTTAAAACTATAATATATAGAAGGTATATGATATATGCAGAATTAATATCTGAGAAGTCGAATGTTGCCGAAATTGGCGTTAACGTCGTTATTCACTATAAGCCTTGATATGCATCTACATTAGGCCGGGTCAATTTGTGGGGAGGCAAAAAAATCGCCCATTGCTATGTGAAAATCATAATCTACGGATCAAAATAAGAAACTTTGCCGAAGTAGCCATACCTCTAAAACGAATTCTGATGTCCCCTTTGGGTCGAAATTGCAAATTTTGAAAAATCCCACTTTGCAATGCCTATGTTTTTTCTTTTTGGAGTTTATTTTTCTCTTTAGAAATTTATTTAGTCAGAACATATGTAAATGAAAAATTGAATTTAACTTAGTAATAGAAAAGAAATTAAAAAAAATTATTAGAAATTAGCGTTTTTACAACCCCCTTTTAAAACCAAGGCATCACTGTGATGCATTTGCATGTCGTAAACATAGTTGTGTGGGTTTTTTATTCAACCGTTTTAAAAAATGAAGGTACCACTGTGACACAATTGCAAATCGTAAAATTGCTTGTATTGTTTTTTTTAAGCCACCACAAGACACAGCAGGTAGAAATGAAATTGCCCCTACCCAAAAGTTCGACCCAAAGGGGGGGGACATCAGAATTCGTTTTAGAGGTATGGTTCCTTCGACAAAGTTTCTTATTTTGATCCCTAGAATACGATTTTCACAGAGCAATGAGCGATTTTTAAATCGACCCGCCCTAATCTACATATATACATACAGTATTAAACACTATGCCGAAATTTTCGATAATGTCTACCTAAATATTAACGGCTAATTTACAACAACTACGCATAACAAAACTGCAAGCGAGGCCGTGTATAGGAAAGAGAACCAATTATGCTTCTAAAGCACTACGCGAATTCATATAACAATATTAATACTTATGAAACAAGCTTCGCGTACAGGTTAACAAATTACAAATACGCATTTATCCTTGCATGGGTACATACATACATATGTGCATAGTTAAATACCTGCCCAGAATTGGAGACTAAATCAATAGTATGGAATACCTTAAATTACAACAATGTTAATATAACGCAACTAAATATATGTACATATATTTCTATGTACTAGTAGATGCACATATATATATATATATAATAGGAGATAGGTTTACATTTGCATATAATTGCTTATGGGTGGACAGTTATGTATATTAGTGTATCTATAAGTATGTGTTATAAAGATGCACCCATACATTTATATATATAGAAATATGTATATATATTCACGGTTTTATGAAAGGTTGCATACAAATAAAGATAATCTTAAAGAAGCCCTGCTATATCAACATCAACGACAGGTGTTGCATTTGATGCATTTAATTTCAAAAATAAATTTTGTACCCTGATGACTGCACGATATTGGCAATAGCTCCCACCTCATCCATCCATAAGGTTTGCTTTAAAATTAACGAATATATCCCTAATATTTCCAGTTTTTTCACCTCGCGAAGTCTGGCATTGTCACCGAACAAATCCTCGGCGACGTTATTTGCAACATGGATACGGCAATGGCGACTATGGTCGATATGGGACATCCACGTCGATTGCATTACGCTACCGACTGTCTTACATCCAAAAATACTTGGTGTGATAATCGATTAGGATCTACATGCAACCGCAAGTGTACCAAAAGTCCAGAACCGTGAAAAATGTTTTCAAGTCTTTTGCCGGCAACACTTGGTGCAAAGATAAAGAAACGCTACGCGTCCCCAATTTGGTCGGCGAACATAAAAGAAACAAACTGTAGGAAATTGAAGGCCTATCAAAACACCGCATTCAGAAATACCGCATGTCTGCAGAACATCATCTAGACAGTGGGACGAGAATACTCCCTATAAAGGAGAGAAATCCCGCTTGTAATGCGTTACCACATGAAGCCAATCATATTTTCAATTGCAATGTGCAACCAACGCCTTAACACCCTTATCTCGTTGCCTAACCCAATCAAAACTTTAAGTTCCGCGGACTACCGCTAGAGGATATTGATGACAATTAGTGATTGGTTGCACCTATTGGACAAAGTGAAGCCCTGCTACACAAAAAACAACAAAAAAACTAAGTTCTAAAAAAAAACCTATACGATTGCATAGGTCAATACGTTTTTTCCAGAAAAGGTCTTAAGTTGATTGCTATTACAAAATTTGCTTACATATTTTCACATCAGAATCACTAAGTTTTCTTGATTTAATATTTAGTAGCTAGGTTTACGCAACCACTATTTGAGTGCCTAAATATGCAACTGGCACGGGATCCGCGCCTTGAAGTATGCAACACTAAACATAAGTTCGTTATCCTTACCTTAATGTCTGTTTATGTTTATCAAATGCGCTGCGGTTGTTTGTGTGTGTGCCTGTGTGTGTATGTGTGTGAAATGCGTGTTTACTACTCGCCCGTTTGTGATTAACATATTGGCTAAGTAAATTGTCAACTGCAGTAATATTAGTATGCATTTATATATGTATTCGATTGCGTTTTAAGTACACCCGCCTGCATATGACAAAGATATAGAACCCATATATACCCCACGGAATTTCACAACTTCCTTAAGCAATTGTCAATGTGATAATAATAATGTTTAGAGCGACATTCATGATGTATTTGCTTTGTCACAGCTCTGTGTGTTGGTCACTTAGTATAATATTTAACGTGTTTAGCAAAGTAGAAGTAAATATATTAATAATTAGAATAGTGACGAGGAGATGTGATAGCGTATGTATTAGTAAATAGGGCTGTGGTGGGTAGCATACTTGTATGCGGTCTGTGGTAACTATGTAGTTAAATCTAGATTTAGTGTTATTTATATAGTACATGTACCCTGCAGCGAAGCGCACAAGCTTTGAACAAGTGCAGAACTATTGCATTGAGAGAAGGTACTAGTTCCATTTCTCTACCGTCACAGTGGTTTGAACTGACACTCTCAATATTGTGATGTCCTACAAAATCACAAAACCCCCCTTGCATACCTTTTGAGCACGTTCTTAACTGGTTCAGCTGAAGATGGTTCGGAAATAATCGCAACCTTTGATTAATCAATTTAAATAGATACAGCTCTGAATTAAATGTTGTTGGTATTAGCGTGGCTGCCAACTGTATCAGAATGCATTCGATTAGCAAAAATTAAGAGGTAGTCATTAAACCTGTACCGCGAAAGCACCGCTATGCATGACGTCTTCTCATTTTTCCTAGAGGGTATATACATATAACCAAGGCGCGTTCCTTTGGTTTGAGGTTTATGCTCGAAAGACGTACAATTTTTTTATAACTTACAGAACATAAATTTGTTTTTCAGCGTAGTATTAAATTTGTCTACATTTGATAAAGTTTCCTGGAAATTGATTTGAAAAATAACAAGTAAGGAAGTCTAAGTTCGGGTGAAACCGAACATTACATACCCAGCTGTAAACTTGAAATGCTATTGTTGTTTGTTTTGTGTGCTTAATAGTGTTACAAGGCTGCGCAATAATACATATACATATGGTTCTATTCTGCTCGCGTTATGGCTCCCGAAACAAAGAAAATTACTTAGTCATAAAAGGGGGCGGTCCCACGCCCATTTTTTAAAATTTGAAGTTCTTCCTATTCATTGTTATAAATCCACTTGGTAAATGAAATACCATTGATATAAAGCTCTTTTTTGTAAAGATATTGCTTATTTTATTCGTCCACGACCCTTTAAAAAATCTTTTATATTAAAGTGGACGTGGTTCTTAACCGATTTCCTAAATTTTTCTTCAAAGCATTCCTTATAGTAAGGGCAACCTCTCTGCCGAATTTTGTTACGATAGGTTCAACGACTTTTGATTTATGATTAATAATATTTGTAAAACTGATTTTAACACAAGTGGGCGGTGCCACGCCCATTTTAAAAACATTTTTTCAAATTTTTATCAGGAATCTGAATATCAGTCCTTACCACAAATTTCAACATTCGAGGTGTATTATTCACTAAATCATCAGGTTTTTTGTGTTTTCCAAAATGTTATATATATAAAAAGTGGGCGTGGTTATCATCCGATTTCGCTCATTTTCAATACCAATCTATTCTGTGTCCAGATAAGCTCGTGTACCAAATTTGGTGTAGATATATCAGTATTCACTCAAGTTATCTTGCTCAATCAAATTTTTTTCGATACTAATGATTTTGATATATGGAAGTCTATATCTATCTCGATTCCTTTATACGTGTACAACCAACCGTTATCCAATCAAAGTTGTAATACCCTGTGTACAAATACAGCTGGGTATTAACATAATAATAATCGGTTAACCGCCACGTCCACTTAAAAAGTTTTTTTATTTGGGTATTTTTGATCCAAAATCTTTAACGCCAAAAGTCGGTTAAAAAGTTGCCACACTAGCAAAATTTACAGCAAATGTTGTTTGTTCATGACCGTAACTGCTGGGCAGATTCTTACGGAAGAGGGGTTAGCTCTCATATTATTTTTTATTCGTTCTTGTTGTTGTTGTTACGATAAGTTCATGATGGTTTTGTGTGTAAACTGCCTTCTGCTAACTATATTTCCGGTACGTTCTGGTAACTGGCGTCATGAAGGTATTGGCCCGATAGCGGAGCTTACTAACCACGGATATTCCATTTATTATTCGTGAAATTTGTTTTATTTATATCTCTAAAATACATGTGAGAGATGCTTTCCCGGAACTTAGAAATTTTTTCTTATTTTTTGAACTTTAGTGAACTTCTAAGGGCACTGCTTAGCTCTCTATTACAGGATACATATGGTACCATAACTAAAAAACTGTTACAACTAAACATCGTGCGGAGGCTTTTTTGGATGCTTCACTCTCATAGCACCAACTCATTTATTATTTTTGGTCCCTTTGTATTTAGTGTGTAACTCTGAGCCAACATTTGAGAAAGCATACCAATTATCATATACGAGCATGTGAGCTATCGACATTCACCTTTATGTATATGAGTTTATCCGAACAATGCTTTTCTTAGTATTGGTAAATATTTTGAAGATAACGTCCATTCACCGCTTATGAGCTACATATATCTTTCACACATACAAGTGCATAAATAAAATACGTGTTAATGCGTGAATGTATGCATTGTGTGTATGTTATTGTAAGATTTGCTTATGTTTTGAATTAATTACTTATTTGAAACACTGCGGCGTTGTCTTAAAGCTTGCACCAGTTATTTTCGAAGAGAATATATTAATCAGATATGATTGTGACAATAAACATGGCCATACAAATAAACAACAGATTTCATGTGGCTTATAAGTGTGCCCTCAAGTTATAAAGGGATGTATATACACATAAGAAAGGTGCAGGGGGTACTATGTTATGTATAAATACTATGTTATGTAATCGTAAAACGATAGAATCACTGTTACATACATATCATTGGATTTAATCCTCTTCGTGGAAACAATATTAGCCGTATTTTTTTACATGTATATACATCTACATTTGCGGGCGATAAAAAAACGCTTATCATCACTTAGATAATGTTTAGAAGACCCATCTAGTAGCAAATATTGAAGACATGTGGCAGTGGTATGTAACTCGCTACAAAACGGGATGTACTTACTAGAGGAGGCGCGCACCCGTGTTGGTAATAGCGTGTAACCTATAGCTGAATTGGTTGCGATTAATCGTGGAAACACACTCTTTTCGGTCATAGAAGTTGAGAATAGTGTTGAGGTAAAATGGACGGACACATTTCAGTTGCAGACATGTTTCATAAAATTCATGGACTGCTGAGTAACTTTATCTAAAAAGAAAAAAAAACAAGTAAGGAAGGTTAAGTTCGGGTGTAACCGAACATTACATACTCAGTTGAGAGCTATGGTGACAACATAAGGGAAAATAACCATGTAGGAAAATGAACCGAGGGAAACCCTGTAATGTGTTTGTATGACATGTATATCAAATGAAAGGCATTAAAGAGTATTTTATGAGGGAGTGGGCCATAGTTTTATAGGTGGACGCCATTTAGGATATAGCCATAAAGGTGGATCAGGGTTGACTCTAGAATGCGTTTGTACGATATGGGTATCAAATAAAAGGTGCTAATGAGTATTTTAAAAGGGAGTAATCCTTAGTTCCATAGGTGGGACGCCGTTTCCAGATATCGCCACAAAGGTGGAACAGGGGTGACCCTAGAATTTGTTTGTACAATATGGGCATCAAACGAATGGTGTTAATGAGTATTTTAAAAGGGAGTGGGCCTTAGTTCTATAGGTGGATGCCGTTTCGAAATATCGCCATAAAGGTGGACCAGGGTTGACTCTAGAATGTGTTTGTACGATATGGGTATCAAATAAAAGGCGTTAATGAGTATTTTAAAAGGGAGTGATCCTTGTTCCATAGGTGGACGCCGTTTCGAGATATCGCCATAAAGGTGGACCAGGGGTGACCCTAGAATTTGTTTGTTCAATATGGGCTATCAAAAGAAAGGTGTTAATAAGTATTTTAAAAGGGAGTAATCCTTAGTCCCAAAGGTGGACGCCGTTTCGAGATATCGCCATAAAGGTGGACCAGGGGTGACCCTAGAATTTGTTTGTACAATATGGGCATCAAACGAAAGGTGTTAATGAGTATTTTAAAAGGGAGTGGGCCTTGTTCTATAGGTGGTCGCCTTTTCGAGATATCGCCATAAAGGTGGACCAGGGGTGACTCTAGAATGTGTTTGTACGATATGGGTATCAAATGAAAGGTGTTAATGAGTATTTTAAAAGGGAGTGGGTCCTTAGTTCTATAGGTGGACGCTGTTTCGAAATATCGCCATAAAGGTGGACCAGGGGTGACTCTAGAATGTGTTTGTACGATATGGGTATCAAATGAAAGGTGTTAATGAGTATTTTAAAAGGGAGTGGGCCTTAGTTCTATAGGTGGACGCCTTTTCGAGATATCGCCATAAAGGTGGACCAGGGGTGACTCTAGAATTTGTTTGTACGATATGGGTATCAAATGAAAGGTGTTAATGAGTATTTTAAAAGGGAGTGGGCCTTAGTTCTATAGGTGGACGCTGTTTCGAAATATCGCCATAAAGGTGGACCAGGGGTGACTCTAGAATGTGTTTGTACGATATGGGTATCAAATGAAAGGTGTTAATGAGTATTTTAAAAGGGAGTGGGCCTTAGTTCTATAGGTGGACGCCGTTTCGAAATATCGCCATAAAGGTGGACCAGGGGTGACTCTAGAATGTGTTTGTACGATATGGGTATCAAATTAAAGGTATTAATGAGGGTTTTAAAAGGGAGTGGTGGTTGTTCGTATAGGTGGTCGCATTTTCGAAATATCGCCATAAAGGTGGACCAGGGGTGACTCTAGAATTTGTTTGTACAATATGGGTATCAAAAGAAAGGTGTTAATGAGTATTTTAAAAGGGAGTAATCCTTAGTTCCATAGGTGGACGCCGTTTCGAGATATCGCCATAAAGGTGGACCAGGGGTGACTCTAGAATTGTTTGTACGATATGGGTATCAAATTAAAGGTATTAATGAGTATTTTTAAAAGGGAGTGGGGCTTGTTCTATAGGTGGACGCCTTTTCGAAATATCGCCATAAAGGTGGACCAGGGGTGACTCTAGAATGTGTTTGTACGATATGGGTATCAAATTAAAGGTATTAATGAGGGTTTTAAAAGGGAGTGGTGTTGTTGTATAGGTGGTCGCATTTTCGAAATATCGCCATAAAGGTGGACCAGGGGTGACTCTAGAATTTGTTTGTACAATATGGGTATCAAAAGAAAGGTGTTAATGAGTATTTTAAAAGGGAGTAATCCTTAGTTCCATAGGTGGACGCCGTTTCGAGATATCGCCATAAAGGTGGGACCAGGGGTGACTCTAGAATTCGTTTGTCAATATGGGTATCAAACGAAAGGAGTTAATAAGTATTTTAAAAGGGAGTGGGCCTTAGTTCTATAGGTGGACGCCTTTTCGAGATATCGCCATAAAGGTGGACCAGGGGTGACTCTAGAATGAGTTTGTACGATATGGGTATCAAATTAAACGTATTAATGAGAGTTTTAAAAGGAAGTGGTGGTAGTTGTATATGTGAAGGCGTTTTCCAGATATCGACCAAAATGTGGACCAGGGTGACCCAGAACATCATCTGTTGGATTCCGCTAATTTATTTATATATGTAATACCTGCCAAGATTTTAAGGGTTTTTTATTTCGCCCTGCAGAACTTTTTCATTTTCTTCTACTTAATATGGTAGGTGTCACAACCATTTTATAAAGTTTTTTCTAAAGTTATATTTCGCTTCAATAAAACAATCCAATTACCTTACCATGTTTCATCCCTTTTTTCGTATTTGGTATAGAATTATGGCATTTTTTTCATTTTTCGTAATTTTCGATATCGAAAAAGTGGGCGTGGTCATAGTCGGATTTCGTTCATTTTTCATACCAAGATAAAGTGAGTTCAAGTAAGCACGTGAACTAAGTTCATTAAAGATATGTCGATTTTTGCTCAAGTTATCGTGTTAACGGCCATGCGGAAGGACAGACGGACGACTGTGTATAAAAACTGGGCGTGGCATCAACCGATTTCGCCCATTTTCACAGAAAAGAGTTAACGTCATAAAATCTATGCCCCTACCAAATTTCAAAAGGATTGGTTAATTTTTGTTCGACTTATGGCGTTAAAAGTATCCTAGACAAATTAAATGAAAAAGGGCGGAGCCACGCCCATTTTGAAATTTTCTTTTATTTTTGTATTTTGTTGCACTATATCATTACTGGAGTTGAATGTTGACATAATTTACTTATATACTGTAAAGATATTAAATTTTTTGTTAAAATTTTACTTTAAAAAATTTTTTTTTAAAAGTGGGCGTGGTCCTTCTCCGATTTTGCTAATTTTTATTAAGCGTACATATAGTAATAGGAGTAACGTTCCTGCCAAATTTCATCATGATATCTTCAACGACTGCCAAATTACAGCTTGCAAAAGTTTTAAATTACCTTCTTTTAAAAGTGGGCGGTGCCACGCCCATTGTCCAAAATTTTACTAATTTTCTATTCTGCGTCATAAGTTCAACTCATCTACCAAGTTTCGTCGCTTTATCTCTCTTTTGTAATGAATTATCGCAATTTTTCGGTTTTTCGAAATTTTCGATATCGAAAAAGTGGGCGTGGTTATAGTCCGATATCGTTCATTTTAAATAGCGATCTGAGATGAGTGCTCAGGAACCTACATACCAAATTTCATCAAGATACCTCAAAATTTACTCAAGTTATCGTGTTAACGGACGGACGGACGGACGGACATGGCTCAATCAAATTTTTTTTCGATCCTGATTATTTTGATATATGGAAGTCTATATCTATCTCGATTCCTTTATATATGTACAACCAACCGTTATCCAATCAAACTTAATATACTCTGTGAGCTCTGCTCAACTGAGTATAATAATTGTAAGGCGCGATAGCCTCCGAAGAGTTTTTAGGCCGAGATTCTCTTCCAATTTGAGTCGTGCTCCTTTTAGTTTTTCCTACAAATTGGCGGGACGGTACCTAGTTGTCTCCGACTCCGAACGGCATCTGCAAGGTAGATGAGTTTTCACTGAGAACGTTTTCATGGCAGAAATACACTCGAAGTGATTGCCAAACACTGCCATGGGACGACCCCGCTTAGAAAAATTTTCTTATAATTGAAAAAAACTTGTTTCTAAAATTTTGATATTCCTTCTCCCGTGGCGTGAACCCACGATCTTCGGTGTGTTAGGCTGAGTACGCTACCAACGCACCAGGGCGGCCCCTATCGATAACAAGCCCGTCGATAATAAACCCATAAGAAACCAAAAACAAGCCTTTGACTTGGTGATAACAGGCCGATAAAAAAACTAATGACCCGACGATTATAATTCCCTACCAGTTTCGGTTGTTTCCCGCGAGAAGCCTACGAAGCTTTTCTCGAAAATTCCAAAATTATTTGCTTTCGGTAAAGTTATCTCTGTTATGGTTTCATTTCAACGCCTAGGCGAGCTCTAGTTAACTTAGCAGAATTAGTTTTCTAGAAGTATATCTGTATGTTATAGCCATCGAAATTCATGAGTACTTTGTATTCACATTTTTTTGCTTCCTCTATTCATCGAGGTTTGATCTATTCTTGATGCATTCTTTGGCTTTGAAATTTCCTTTGGTGAGCAGATTGAAAATTGAAAGAAGCTCACTATTGCAGAGCTTTTAAACTTGCTAAAATTTGTGAAAATTGTATGAGTTTAGTTCCTATTGAGAAACTAACACTGAATCAAAAAAATATAATCTATTCTGTAAGTGTACTCATGTGCCTTATCTTATGTAAACATTTGATAATTTTGGTGCTTTTATAACGATAATTTAGCTAAATTTCTTCGAAGGGCAGTACTAGCAAAATAAAAAAAAATAAAATTTACTAAATATTCGGGAAAAATATACACAAAGTGACATATCAGGACAAACAAAGCAAGAGCTGTATCGATTTCACCTTGAGAATCTCATCAAAGCATTTTCTTCTGAATTTGAGGCTTTAAAGAGATTAACAAGGCCTTCTCAAAACATTTTTCGCCTTGTCCGTTTTGGTGGCGTATTGAATAAACTTTTCCCAAACTATTTAATAAAAAAAATTAATAAAATGCTTTAAAATTGCTTTCACACATAAGCAAAAATAGCACTCTCCGCTTAACGGAATACAACATATACTCCCTTGAGTAAATCAGCAATTGACCGCACATTGATAAGACTATCCGATATTGCGAGTATCACAGCATTTAACATTTAGCTGTTCTACTGAATAATTTGATGAGGATGAAATTAAATTAAATTTAAATCGATGACAGATTTCCGTGCTTCACAAACGCATCATTAGCTTGATCTTCCATAGCAAGCAATATTATATGACAAACTATGTAAGGAAATTCGTAATTTTTAGTATTTCTTATAGACTATTAAATTTATATAAGTTTGTACCCTGCTGGAAATGTTGCAGCCGATTAGTAAGATATGGAAAATTGATACTAACTTTTTAATTAAAATTTTTAGTTGCTTGAAATATATGCAGAACAAACTGGTCTGACTATATCAATTGTAAGAAATAAATTCAAATTAATTGGATGACCGCAATTACTTCGCCTTGTTTTCGTTTACCACAAGACCCACTGCCACTTTATCTAATTTGTTCACTTAATTATTGACAGCAGCTTTCCGTGCACATGTTTTGGCTCGTCTTCGATTTTTACCTATTCAGCAAGTAAGGAAGGCTAAGTTCGGGTGTAACCGAATATTACATACTCAGTTGAGAGCTATGGAGACAAAATAAGGGAAATCACCATGTAGGAAAATGAACCTAGGGTAACCCTGTAATGTGTTTTTTGTACGATATGGGCATCAAATGGAAGGTGTTAATGAATATTTTAAAAGGGCGTGGGCCTTAGTTCTATAGGTGGATGCCTTTTCGAGATATCGCCATAAAGGTGGACCAGGGGTGACTTTAGAATTTGTTTACGATATGGGTATCAAATGAAAGGTGTTAATGAGTATTTTATTTTCGTAATTTTCGAAATCGAAAAAGTGGGCGTGGTCATAGTCGGATTTCGGTAATTTTTTACACGAATACAAAGTATGTTCAGATAATTATGTGAACTGAGTTTAGTAAATATATATCGATTTTTGCTCAAGTTATCGTGTTAACGGCCGCGCGGAAAGACAGACGACCTACTGTGTATAAAAACTGGGCGTCGCTTCAACCGATTTCGCCCTTTTTCACAGAAAACAGTTATTGTCCTAGAATCTAAGCGCCTACCATATTTCACAAGGATTGGTAAATATTTGTTCGACTTATGGCATTAAATGTATCCTAGACAAATCAAATGAAAAAGGGCGGAGCCACGCCCATTTTCTTTTATTTTTGTATTTTGTTGCACCATATCATTACTGGAGTTGAATGTTGACATAATTTACTTATATAGTGTAAAGATATTAAATTTTTTGTAAAAATTTCACTTTAAAAAAATTTTTTTTTAAGTGGGCGTGGTCGTTCTCCGATTTTGCTAATTTTTATTAAGCATATATATAGTAATACAGGTAACGTTCCTGCTAAATTTTATCATGATATCTTCAACGACTGCCAAATTACAGCTTGCAAAACTTCTAAATTACCTTCTTTTAAAAGTGGGCGGTGCCACGCCAATTGTCCAAAATTTTACTTATTTCAATTCTGCGTCATAAGTTCAACCCACCTACCTAGTTTCATCGCTTTATCTGTCTTTGGTAATGAATTATCGCACTTTTCGATTTTTCGAAATTTTCGATATCGAAAAAGTGGGCGTGGTTATAGTCCGATATCGTTCATTTTAAATAGCGATCTGAAATGAGTGCCCAGGAACCTAGATACCAAATTTCGTCAAGATACCTCAAAATTTACTCAAGTTATCGTGTTAACGGACGGACGGACGGACATGGCTCAATCAAATTTTTTTTCGATACTGATGATTTTGATGTATGGAAGTCTATATCTATCTCGATTCCTTTATACCTGTACAACCAACCGTTATCCAATCAAAGTTAAAATACTCTGTGAGCTCTGCTCAACTTAGTATAAAAAAAAATGGACCAAAGAACCTGTATCAAATTTTGTGTGAAAAACTAAATTAAATGCGCGGATGCATTCCGAATGTTGACTTTGGCATACGGAGAAGCTACCTTGGACCGAAGAAACTTTTGTCGGTGGTACAAAATGTTCTCAAAATGCCAAGAAGATTCGAACGACGAAAAGCGTGCCGGACGCTCGAGCACTTCAACAAGAGACGAAAAAATTGATGAAGTGAAGAAAATGGTATTGACCAATCGTCGAGTCACCATTAGGGAAGTTGCTGAGGATTTAGACATATCGATTGGCTCATGCCCTACGATTTTTATCAATGATTTTGGCATGAGACGGGTAGCCGCGAATTCGTACCAAAATTGTTCAATTTGGACGCGGCTTTCTGGCCAAAAACAACATACTAATTATGCCGCAGCCACCGTATTCCCCAGATCTGGCCCCCTGTAACTTTTTCTTGTTCCCTGAACTGAAGAGGCCCCATGAAAGGACGACGCTACGGTTCGATTGACGAGATAAAGACGGCATCGAAGGAGGAACGAACAAGAAAAAAGAAATAATTTTTTGAAGTGCTTAGAATATTGGAAAACCGCAGGCACAAGTGTATAATATCTCATGGGGATTACTTGAAGGGGACCCCAAATAGATATTCATGAATATATAATAATTTTGAAAAAACACACAAATGCGTCGCCACTTTGTTCAACATAGCTCGCATACACTCGTCAAATAGATCTTTTAGTATCACGGCTATTTCTGATATAGAACTATCTTCGTCAGAATTATGTTTAAGAAAGTGACACGAAAGGGAGTCGATCTTGTCACTGTAAGCCTTGTTGTGGTTTCGAATGGCTCGGGGTAGATATAGATAGCGATGATGAAAAGTTTCTTGAAATTTTCCCAAATTGTGCTGGTAACCCAAAAGTTTGCAATGGAAGTTTGCAATGGACAGTTTTTGTCAATGCTAATGGCAGTGACTTTTATTGGGCCAATACCTACCATACAAATCAGCTTGAAAGCGACTGTTAATATTCCTGCAGGATACTTTTACTGTCACTAATGCATACATACATACATACATACATACATACATACATACATACATATATATATAACATTTATCTATAATATATTTTAATTTATTTTATGTCAATGTTAACCACCGCACTGCTTCGCCTTTCACTCGCACAAAATTGCAATATCTTATAATAAAACTGCACGAAAAAACAGAGTTGGGTGTGGCGCCATTTAAATTAATTATTTATTATGCGATACAATTCTTTTTATAAAATTAATGAATGGAACGAACGCAATGGCAAACGATATATCTAAAATGTATAAAGTGTCTACAATATTTACGCAGATGGGTAGGGCGCAAAAGGAATAAGCAACGAGTACTAACAATTGTGGAGCAGTGTGAGTGTGAGGTTATATGCGCATGTAGTAGTGAGATTGCGCTGCTACAACCTTCAGTCAACGAAGACAAAAACATCCTTCGGCAAAAACTACAGCTCGCCATTGTGGAAAATGCCGCTAAAACTATCAGGCGTACAGTGAAAATAGTAAGAAGAAGACAGCTGGAATTGGTAAGAAGAGAGGATATACACACACATGCACATGTATTTGAATGGCATGCAACAAAAAGTTAAAAAAAGCACGGAGTTAAGGAATGTCTAAAATGTTAAGAATTTGTTGTGATGAGTATGTTTAACACTAGGAGGGCAGAATGTAGCAAGAAGGTAAAATCAAAGTGTATGAGCGTGAAGTAGAACGCGTGATTTTGTGAGTTTATGGCGAGGAACAAAGTTATTTTATAGTTTTTATAGTACAAAAGTATTGAGATAAATTGGAATGGCGTGCAGTAGTAGTAAGACTATATATATTTGTTGTTGCTTCCTTTTACTGTGCGCACTTATTGGCGTTCCTAAAGCGTGGGGTTTAAAAAGCAAACGTTTGCATGAGTAGTAAATGAAGAAAGATTGCTATTAAAGGTGGTGTTGGATGGAGATCGAAAATGAATAATAATAAAGTCTTGTATTATATAACAAGTAAAAACTTATAAGTAATCTAATATGCGAAGACATACATTACACTATAAATATCATTACAAACCCAACTATAACAATTTATATGTATAACTACGTAACCAGATATACACTACCAACAAACATACAAATGAACGAATAAATTTATAACTAAGATAAAAAAAATGAAGGCTAGGAAAGTTTTAACGCCAAGATAAAGACATATGGGTAGGCATTGAATGTACATATGCTGCCAAACCATACTGAATATTTTACTAAGTAAAGCTGATACGCGAATATGTATGTGTTAGTATTCGTCTTAGTCACTTGCCAAAGTTACGTATACGTCATGGGGGGCTATGCAAAATAGAAAAATTAAAATTACATTATTTCATCGAAGGCTCGCGTAAAATAGTGAAATTATTCTTATATTACTACTTTTTGCTTTGTCTGTATATATACACGTTTGACTGTGGATATCCACATATAAACACGACAGTATGTATGTATATACATATAAATATGGCCATCGGTTATATTAATATTGAATAGTTCGTGAATCTTTTTATGGGGTCTTTGGATGTCAAACAGCGCTAACTCAAATGATGTGAGAAATATCTAATGATAGATGTTATTACGAATTGTAGCGCATAGGAAAATTGCTTAGGCTTTGAAATATAAATTAATAAGAAGGGGTTTTTTTCTGCCACAAACCGTTGTAGGAGGTTTAAATAAATTCTATTAAAAATGTTTATTGGGCCATAAGTCTCATGTCGATTTGGGACAAAGGAAACTTCGAAAGAGGATTACGAGTGTTTCAGTATGTATTTGGTACTGTTTCCGAAATCCAACCCAACACCATGTCTTCGTCCTCACTACTAGCCTACTGTAATAGATGTAAGAGGCGGTATGCACTTGTGAAAAGCCGGGCTTGGTATCGGTCTAGTCATACAGATGAGCTCCAAATCTTAGTCCCAAAAAAATTGCCATGCTAGCATGAGAACAGTGAGCCTTCATCCAAGGCTTGCAGATATTTATTCATAGGGAGTGAAAAATAATCACACAGGTTATTCTTTTATTGTTGCACGCCATTCTTATATGTTTTGGTTGTTTCCGGCAGAGCTTGTGGCAGAGTCAGGACGTGCCCTTGTAGTCGCAGTAGATAAGGAAAGTCCAGATATTGGTTTCAAATGCACCTACGCAAAGCCAATTAGTAATGCTACGCTGTTATTGCCATTCTAAGTATAATTTTGAAATCTTAATAAACAATATATCCTAAGTCTTTCTAATTCGTAATGAAGCTTAGAATCCGACCAGATTTAATTAAATAGTCGTAAGTAGCAAGTACGTGTTGTGGTTGTATTAGCGACAAAGACACTCTCCGAAGATTTTGGGTGTGTTTTATCGTTGCTGCTGATCCTCTGTTGGACTATAGATCCGGTACGTTCCGGTACAAAACAGAATACAAATGTACTCGTCCGACGCATCTCGGGAACGTATTTTATGACCACATTAAAACTTCTAGCCATCCGTCTCCCACTTCATAAGAACTTGGGTCGGAGAGAGGGCCTCGCCTGCTAAATATGTGTCTGTGATACATTCTTATTTGCTAACAGATTCCCCTCGCGTATAGTCGAGGTCGAAAGTTGGTGTGCAGAGCTTTGAAGAGCTATTAATGCTCTGTATTGCGCTTATCAACTCTTGAATCCAAGTGCTTCGAAGCTTGATGTAGTACATTTTTTTAATACACCCAAGCCATAAATTGTGTCCAGAACCATACGTAGGCGTAAACATAGCAGAGCCGAACGCTGAAGGAACGGTAGCCGCACCTTAACAGTGAGCGTACTAGTAACAATACCCTCAACAGAGACCACCGCTGAATGCGTATAAACGTAGCTGCCAAAGCCGTAAAAGCAAAAGTCGCGGCCTTAACTTAACGTAACCTTAATCATTACGGCTTGCGTAGAGTTTTTACGTGCCCCTAACTTTAAACTTGCCTTAACTGTAACCTTAAAAAGCATAGAATAGCCATCCTGAAATATAACAGCGCCAGTAATGTAATGTATCTTAATGATAAACATCATACCTTCGTCTGCATCAATGTCTTCTCTCTTCGTCTTTCCATTCAGTGTTATGATCGTTAGCCATCATTTTATGTCAAATTATCTATATAGTCCTTATCTTTCCTATCCCATCTTGCTTTACTTCTCCCATCCTCTCATTCCATTCCTCTCCTTTGCCATCCATCGTTTTGCGTTTTGCTTTTTATGCTACTTTTAATACTTTTTTCTGAAGTTTGTGTGTCTCCATTTGGATACGATGTAAATTAAAGTGCAAATATGCGACGACGCTAGGCGCCTTTCGCTGAGGGCGTATCTACTACGAGTTATACCACAGTAAAAGTACCGCGCCAGATACAAGCCGATGTTCATACCACCGTCTGCCGTTACCGTTGTGATGTACCTACCCTTTGCTACTACGACCGTTTGCGGCCTTATCGGAGCTCATGTAGCACTCAGCTGAAGCCGTCGGATCGTATCCTGTAATATACTGCGGTGTGAGCCCTACAGCAGCTCGGCCACTTCCTGCACTTAAGCTCTGTGAAATGTTAAGCTGACTGTAGAGTTACACACCAAGCCGCGTGTATATATGTATGTATTCCATCGAGAAACTGTTATTTGATGTTATCAAATATTTTCAGTTATTACGTTTTCCTAAATGTTAAGTGGGATATTATACAAAGTTTTATTTGGCTTGTTTAGACTCGTCTCGCGCGCTGGCTATAAACATGCTTCGACTTGCATATCAATTATTCATGGAGTTATGACTTCTTTACACAGTGTAACCAAGATAAATCAGCAACAATCTTCATCTTTACATGAATGTATATATATGTATATATGTAGTGCATATGTATGCAGGTTCTTTCAATAGCAATTTTTTTCCACAGGTTTTCAATCTGGTATGTAAAAATATATATAACTTCATCCGCTATGTCTGTTTATGTAAGTTCATATATGAACACACACACTCACCTCACCGTTTAGACATGATGTGTTGTTTTTTCTACAGGCAAGTAATCCTGTTTACACGCTGTAAACGAGACGTGTACAGCTGTTACTTACTTACCGCCTAATTTCAAATATTTAGCGCAATTTCTCAGCTTTAGCTGCGAAAAAAAGACATTTTTTGTACAATGTGCACCGAAGCTAGTCTCATTTACCCAGTCATTATGCTTCATCTACTTAAAGCTGCTAACGAAAAAATAAATCTACATGGAAATATGCATAGCAAGCACGTGATCATACTCTAGACTAAATGAGAGTGACACAAAAAAAATCATCCACTGAGTAGAAAAGGCTGGTAAACTCACCGAATTACGAGCGTCAATTCAACCGAATTTCTCTCAATCTTCTTATCCAATCGCATAAGATGTTGAATCAACTGCGTCACAAAGTGTTGATCCTAAATTGCCGTTTTAGTATTCAAATGAACCATGTGGTTGCGACAGCTTTGTACGAAAGTACCGATGCTGCTATATACATACGTACATACGTAATATGTGAATACATAAATACGCAGGCTGCTACATGATCATACATATGATGTAACGTACTTAACTGAACCCATATATGTTATAGAAAATGCTCGCAATGTGGTTTTGAATTCGAAATCAAAAACAAGACAGCCTATAAAATTTTTTGTGATTGTAGGCATGGTTCAATTATGTACAGTTGGCTCATCTCATCGCTGATTTTATTTATGTCATTTCATGGTCGAAGGGATTGTCAAAATGAGAAATGGCAACTCAAATGACACCAACACGTTGGCAACATTTTACTTAGCACTACAAAAACTGGGGCTAAGTTTTATGTTTCCCATTCCATACCATTCGCACCAACACCAATACACAGATTTTGACAATTTGAACATACATATTTTGTTGCTTTAACAGATGAGCCAACCTGGTATATAGTTGAACCATGGAATTGTAGCAGCATAAGTGTGACAACAAAAAAATTAAATTTAGTACTTCGATTTATTGAATAAACAACAAAAAACGTTTAAAACACAATATATCGGCACTCTTAATGGTGTGGGGGAAGGTACCTAGCCTTTTTGTAGCAATATAGGGAGTATGACAGATCTGTACTAACGCGAACTTCAATGGTCGTCCATCACAGTATGCTGCACACGTGTACACATATTATTTTGTTTTATTAACTCACTTTCACGCACAATTTTGTAGTTTTATAATTATTGAAATTATAGTTAGAACTTCGCTTGTAAATAGAAACGAAATAGTACCCTGCAACAATCGTTGGATCATTGTGGAGTCCATTGGAGTACTTACATTGCTACTCCCACTGTATGCAGCATAAAGCGGAGCGGGAGTAATGGCCCGTCTATAAGGACATCGCCAATGTTAATTGGACATATTCTTTTTTGTATGAATTGTGGTTACTGGGAGCAACTCGTTGGTCATAGCGAGTACTCCATAACATGCATGCATGAGTACTTCGCGAGTTGCAGGGCTAGTCTCGCCACTGCTCAATTTCTTCTCTCGCATGTGGGCTGCACACTGATGTTTCGAACAAAACTTTTAGTATAAATATGTGACTTACATTTTAAAATAGAGAACTTGTAAGTTATAGGAAAGTAAAGAATGAAATTCGCAGGAAGGTAATCACCACTGGAGTACCTGTTAAATGTAATTCGCAAGTTAATTTCGTAACACTTAAGCTGAAATGATCCAAAACAACTCAAACTTTTATGGTGTCGGAAACATCGACATTAAACAAGGACGTTTTTTCACTGATCTTATTAGATTCTTCGCGTCGAGTGAAAATCTCGCAAAAACTTACAAAATGTTACTAAACTTAGCAAGAATCCCGTTCGTTCAATCAAAACTTTGCAACAAGAGGGCGCAATTTTGTCATTTCGCTTGTAGGAGAAGTTGCAAATTGTACCGATAATATAGGTGTACCGGTAGCTCACAATTTGTGCACAGTAAATTCGATGGTTTCTCGTGTTGATAGTGATAACTGAAAAACTTATTTTTTTGTCGTTTCACTCCCCCATTTTGTGTGTTTTTTCGATTTGGTGGTTTTTCTTATTTTTGGTAATTTTCTTTTTTTTTAACAGTGGCACCATCGTCATAGTACAAACGTAGAGAGCGCACGTGAGCGTAAAATTCTCTCTTTGAAATTGACTCATGTATTGACTGTGGATCGCTGTGATGACCAGTGATGTCAGTTGTGTTGACAGAAAAATCAGTTCGGATCCTAATAATCTGTCAATTTTACAGAATTTGTGTGAAAGACTAAACTAATTGTCTCGCTTGACAAAGAACTCTGTCGATTAACCATAATCGATAAATTTCACCGAATCGCGTGCAGTCAGAGCAACAGACCGATTTGTTGGCGTTAACTAGCACATTTCTTTCCGTCCGTGCTGTAAATATTACTGCCTGTCTATATTTATGGTGTTAAGGAGCTTGAGCGCACAGCTGCTGCTCGTGCAAAAAATATATAAAAAACAACGAAGACTTAAAATTATGAAGCATTTTGCTCTTTCACTTTGTTATATTATATATATTTAGAAAAAGCAGCGGGTAAGTCCTATGTGGCATTCAAAGCTCGATAAGCTTAGTTCTACTGCTTCATTGGTCAAGGAGGCGTATGAAAGGGGCGTGATCATCATATGCAGGCTGGTCAACACAGTAGGTTTACTACTTTCCTTCTACAGACATTTTATTGCATATTTTGCCAAAGCATGAAACGAACATCAATTTGTTGCTGCCACAAAAAGCAGTTAACTACGTAATAAAGTAGTAGAAAGAGCTATGCATTTAGTTCAGTTTGTGCCCAGTGGAGCCAATACCGAATTAGTCTACAAACGACTCGTTTACAATGATAATTTTCTTGCTCATATGAATTAGTTTGAAAAGGTGCAAACTAGTACTAATGTATGAGCGGAGTTTTTGGTGGAAGAGTGCTAAATCGCTTTAAGGGCTCTCACGCTGATCTTGAAATGACACCTAGTAATTATCTACCAGTTTTTCATTCACTACTAGGATTTTTCTCATATTGACTCGTTTGAGAGCGTGTTATAGCCAAGTCAACGCATCTACAGTTGCCGATAAAGTTATGAAGGGTACAGATGTGTCATTGATTTTATTTTGAACTTTATCGGTATCTGTTTAGTAACATCAGGTGAGTCGCAATTACAAGCCAAGGACGAGGCAGAACATTTCGGCCAGAGATCGATAGCTTCCGAAAGCAAATCGGTCTACTAGCCAATTGTAAACAATCAAAAACTTTTCGATAATAAACGGCAGCTTTTCCATACGAACTCGACCCTTTTGTTATAGAAAACTATATAAATGTCGATAACAATTGATTACGTGCCAATAAAAATTGATGCGATGAATCTTCGATTACTATTGATATCATGTCGATACTGGGCGATAGTAAATCGACAAGTTTTGATAGGAAAACTAATAACGTTCTATATGTAATTTGATAGTGTTTACATAGTAAATCGATAATTCCTGGCATAGAATACCTAGCGTTTCGCATGTCAGACCATATCTCGCCGAAACAATTCATAACACTGCGGTAGCAAATCGATAATTTTCGATAACATAAATGAGCAAAACTGCTATAAAAGATTCTATAACCACCGATAACTTTGTCATCGATATCAATTTCCAACACCTCTTCCCAAATCGATAACTCGTCCATCAGAGTGTCATGGTTACTCCGTTCTATCGTGACGTATTGACACAAATCGAATAAGTTTTCTTATAGAAAACGTCGCTTATTTTTTTGATAGTAAGTCGTAACTCTTGATAAACAAAATCGTCCATAAAAATCGATAACACATAGATAACAAATAGCGATAGCAAATTTATAACACCTCTTTCCCATATCGATAGCCGTCCATACCTTTAATAACATCCATTTATTTTTGCTGTCTGATTCGCGTTTGCATTCATACATATCACGCTACTATAGGTAAGACTACTTCCCTTACGCTTATATCCTGTATTCGCCCTTACCAACCGCAAAACGTCTTAACATCAAAAATATTTTGTTTTAAAAGTTAGGTCTCTAGTCTAACTTCCTGCGTGCTACGTACCCTCATTTACGTTAGCTACTTCGAACAATGAAAGTCAAAAATCAACTGGCGCGTATAGTGAATCCATGCTCTTTATATTTTGCCTCATGCTCAAATATTATTTTAGGTATGTAGCTTGTCTTCAGCCACGAACGAATGAATGGGAATTGTCTAGCACTTTATATATCTTTTGTTATGTGTTAGTTGATCATAAAAGAAGAGAAATGAGAGAAAAATATGTTGATTGTTGATATTTCGTAGCATTAACGATACATGGCAAAGCAGTCTACAGACTCAAAAACACACATTATAGAATTAGAATACATACACTTATCTGAAAAATTGCTTGCAGATCTTACTAGTTGTGCCTTAGTTTCAACTAGTTGTTTGTCTGCATGCAAGTATTCCTAGCATATACAAAATATAAATCCATCAGATATTAAATTTGTTCAAGCGTATGCGCGCTCTCCTATGTCAGCTGATTAGCATGATCAACATGCAACAAGAGCGACGTTTAAAAGTAGATAATTTTTTTTTAATTTGCGGCACTGCACAGTGGGCGTACGTAATTGTTTTAAGCAGAAATTGTAGTGGCTATAATAATTACTAAAACTATCTTTGAAGAATTCCATACTTTGTTGAATGTAGTAGGGAGCTTCAATTTGTAATCTCTATTTTCATATCACACAACTCATTCAAATGATACTGCTGCCCTAGTGGGGACTTCTGAGCAACCGTATTACATTTTCAATGCTGCAAATCACTGATTGTCATGCCTCGTTTACACGTTGCATGAATGCTTCCTTGGGGATCTGAGTTGGTTGCGTATAATACTCGAATTTTTTCAATGCATTAAACCAAATTTTTGTGCAAATTATGTTATTAGCATACTAAAGCACAAACCAAAAATTACATTTTCGAAATGAGCGGAGTTAAACTTGAGGCAAAACACTTCGAGTGTGCCTCCAATTCCGAAAAATTTACGTTTTTTACATTTAGTGGGTTTTTAGAGAGTTACTGAGACACTACCAGTTGATGTGAATATTTTATTTCTATCTCAGCTGCAGATTTGTCTTTCACCAAAGTTTTTATTTTATTTCATAAACGCATCATCGTGAGTTGACAATGAATTGTCTTTATGCTGAGAAGGACGTCCATTCAAGTTATATGTATAATGCGAAATTTTAGAACTGGCATGGCTCAATTCTATCGCGAAATTGGAGAGGTGATTTGAGGAATTTTTACAAGGTAGCAACCGACTTGGAAGTACAAAAAAGCCCGAGCATCAAAATTGCTGAATTTTAGATGGCAGATCGATAACACACCGAACAAAGTGGTAGCACTCCGATAACGAATCGATAACTTTAGATGATAGCCTTTGAGAACATATCCATAACTTCTTGTTCCATAATCTTTGACTTTTCTATAGTACGCGGATTACTATTTAATGGCGAATTGATAATTTTTCATAATTTATCGATAACTGCCGATAGCGAATCGATTAAATTTTGAAAGCATATCAACCACTTTCAATAAAAATGACACTTTTCGATATGATATCCATAACTTTTTAGTCTCGAATCGATAACTTATGAAAACAAAACATAAAAATACCATAAAATTGATTTAGTACTCGATTCAACAATTTTGGCCATTGTGCTGAAAGATGTGAACACCAAATTTTCCTAAATTTTGGGAGAGATTTGAAAACATTACATTTGAAATTTTAACTAGCTAAGCATTCAATATAGAGTTGAATAATTACGTAAAGCAAAAATATGTTTACAAATATACAAGTTTGTTCCTAAGCATCTCAAAATTGTCCACTGTTTACCACTACTTATTTCCATCTATACAAATCTTACACAATTTCAACCACCTACAATTTGGCTTTCGTTTATCCGACGAGAATAGCGAGCGATTATTTAAAAGGAATTAGTTGTTTCCTCACTAAGCCATTTCCTTTATTTCTGCACTCTAGTGTTCCATACCAAAGACTTTTTTGCTGAATTAATTTTTGTTTGCCAGTTTTTCTTGTATGTCTGTGCACTGTACATATGCAAATGTGTTGTCGGTTTATTAATAAATTTCAAACAAAACAGCATTTTGTGAAACTGAGTGAAAGAACAACAATGCAACAATTGAGCTGTAAGCATAACAATTATTCTTTTTAATTTTACGTGTGTTTTTAAAGTGAAAGAGGCGCGCGCGCTCGCTGGCTTATGCCGCTTAAGTTAGCTTTCACATTGCTTAGCATTTAGTAAAACGGAAATGCAGCCTTTTAGGCGCTGAAGCCAGGCGCTGGAATGACTTGCTTAAATCGTGCGATTGCAAATATCTTTCTTTTTTATATATATTTTTTCTTTGCACTATTTTTATGTATTTTTATGTTTGCATATTATTCGTTTGCTTTTCGTTACTCATTTTTGCCTTGCAAAGATGCCAGATTGCATGGGATTTGTGGTAGCGGATGTGAATTTTAATAGTAGTTAAAACTTCCGTTTCTCATAAAAAAAAGAAAAAAAGTAAGGAAATTCACAAAATGTGTTCAAGCGTTTTGCCTGCCAGCTATTTTGCAATGCTAAGCTAAAACCTAGTTTACTAATGTTGGTTGTGTAGGTGTGTGTGTGTGTTATAGCAAATATTATATAGGTAAATATACTATTGTCTTAAGTGTCCATTCATTCATTAATTTTAAATGTAACCAAAGCACGCAAATGTAATTAAAGTTTTTGCTGGAATTTGGTATGTGAATACATAGAATTGTAAGTACTATAGGAAGGCATTAGCATTACTTTTGTGGATATTTTTGAATAGCTTAGAATTTAGAATTATCAAAACTGCCTTAACTATCAGGTGTATGCATATGAAACCGGTATTGGCATCTAGCGATCAGTAGGCACAATTGTAGGAAAAGTCAAAACTTACCATTGGCGCTAGTTGACATCTTATGGTCTGTCAACAATATCCAATACCAAACATTTCAAGTTTCATACACCATCGTATTTTTTTCGCTCTTGAAAATGTCGAAATACGTGCCTTCAAACAACGATTTGCGGGGAGCATTCATTTTCTGCTTCCATTTGAGTAAATTGGCGATAGAATCTCATCGAATGCTTGTCGCAGTATACGGAGAGCACGCTCTTGGTCGTACGCAGTATAATGAGTGGTTCAACAAGTTTAAAAGTGGTAATTTTGATGTGAGAATCGCTGACCGCAGCAAACCACGGAAATTGTTAGAGAACGTCGAATTGCAGGCTTTGCGGGATGAAGACGATAGTCAGACGCAAAGACAGCTCGCAGAGCAACTAAATGTGTCCCAGACAACAATTTCCACACGTTTGAAATCCATGGGAAAGATCATGAAAGCGGAAGATGGGTGCCACATGAGCTGAACGACAGACAGCAGGAAAATCGGAAAACAACATGTGAAATGCTGCTCGCCAGACAAAAAAGAAAGTAGTTTTTGCATTGGATCGTTACTGGTGATGAAAAGTGGATTTATTTCGTGAATCCCAAATACAAGATATCGTATATGGACCATGGCCAACCAGCACAATCGTCCCCAAGACCAAATCTCTTCGGAAAAAAGACAATGCTCTGTGTTTTCAGGGATCAGCGTGGTGTAACCCCGTATGAGCTTCTAAAACCAGGCGAAACTGTTAATGGTCAACGTTACCAACAACAATTGGCCAATTTGAACCGTGCTTTGCGCCAAAAACGCCCAGAATATGAAACTAGGCATGACAAGGTGATTTTTCTCGATGACAAGCACCATCACACCGAACAAAACAGACTCGGGAATTGGTTGAGTCGTACAGCTGGCAACCGCTACCCCACCCCTCTTACTCACCAGACTTGGCTCCATCCGACTTATTTTTGCATCGATGGGGCACAGAATTAGCGAACAGCGCTTCACTTCTGACGAAAATGTTGGTAGATGGCTCGATGACTGGTTTGCTTCAAAAAACGAAGACTTTTTTCGGCGGGGTATCCATAAATTGCCTGAGGGGTGGTCAAAGTGTGTAGCTAGCGAGGGCGCTTACTTTGAATAAAATATTCCATTCTCTTGAAAAAAATGTGTTTTTTTTTAATAAAAAATACCGGTTTCATATGCATACACCTGATAAAATACATAATTCCCGAAGTACTAAATATAAAAACCATCCAATTCCTTCCATTCTTCATCCATGTACGACCCGAATTACGATCTCAATTCCAAAAAGACCCAATCACAACCAAAATCCCGATAAGATATAAATATAATTAAAAAAAAACGCGTCATTCTTACAATATTTAAAAAAATTTTAAATACAGAATTTTCATCCAGAATTTCAAAGTAGGCAATATACAATTCACTCGTTGCTTATTGGGATATATTATACTAATAAAATTCGAGTCAATAAGGCCTTTCTTGAAAGATGACTCAAAAGAATTTTTGAAACAAAATATTTCAAAGAGACTTAAAGAACGCCATATTACTTCGGTTTTTACTCAGCTCATTTATACAGAGAATTGAAGCATTTCTCGGTTTACAGTACTTGAGGATATTCGCAAAGTGTTATAACACGTCTAATTGCTATAATGTCATAAACTTATTAATGTCATTTTTAATTTATATATACAGAAGACCCGGCAGACGTTGTCCTGCCCTAAATTTGGCCTATCTGCATACATTTTAATAAGCTTTTTCCGTCTGATTCTGCCCTCCCCTCATCTTCACTTTTTCCTAGTCCTTTTATTCACTCCTCCCTCCGTCTTTTTCGCTTCATCTATCTCCATCTTCGTATCATTCCATCCCTTTCTCAATCTCCTTCTCTCTTTTCTCCTCTCTCAATTCCTTCTCTTCTTCTGCATCCCTTATTGCCTGTCCCATATGGTGGTATGTATTTTATTCCAGTCCCAGGCCCACCGAGTCTCAGTCCCAGTCCTAGTCCTAATCCCAGTCCCAGTCCGTCTATGGATAATATATTACTCTGTACCAAGTCACTCATCAACAGCTTTAATTTGACATCCATATTGTATAACGCTGTCTAGGCATTCACTGGTCGACGTTTTGGCCTACATCTCGAGACCCTGTACCTGTAGTAACCACCTCGTGAGGTTTACGCAACTTGTGTGAAAGTTTGAACAAAATCGACCGACGCATCTCTTCAAACACCGGCGACCAACTAACACACATTTAAGATTTTATTTTATATATATAGATTTTATTTTTCACACTTCACTATAATATTAAAACGATATGCAGATTTCCGTTGCTTTTGAAATTCGGCTTAAAAATTGCACGTGGAAACAACTAAAGACTCTCCTGTATTAAAAAAATGTCATAGTACCTCTAAATCGCGGGCCTGGTGATGTGCTATACTTGATATCATTCGCTATAATATTTTTTATTGATAAGCAGGTTGTTTAATTAAACACCAAGCAATTACACGGAAGTGTGTATATCCGCACTACCTGAATATATGAGTACTGCGTCTCTATCATAAAAAAATTTGCAATAAAATAATATTGCGACCACAAACGGAGATATGACCTATCCTATATTTCAAGTTAGATCAAACTACACACGGGTGCAAAACAAATTCTAAATCGGTTCAGTAGTTTAGGAGTCCATTGGCCTCAAACCTGTGACAGGTGTTTTTTATATATTTAAGATGCTGCTGTGGCTACAAAAGATATTTCTATACGATAATAATTTATATTCTATTTTTAATACATGTTTTAGAAATATTTTATCCAATATTAAAAACATATCAATTCTGAACTAAAAGCTAACTTTGTATTTGTTTTGTTTTATCTTTGCAGGCTAAAATGATAGAAAGCGGACATCCTTGGATGGGTGGTGCCTCAAGCTCTTCAGTAACCGGTTAGTTGAAAAATATATATATATATATATAATCGCTTTTTAATTGACTTTAAAAACTTTAACGCACTATGCATTTTTCATTATTTCAATAATAAAACAACTGTCCTTAATTTCCCTTAAAATTAAGAAGAAATTCAAATTTCGCAATATTTTTGTTTGTCCTCCCACTTTCGTCTCAGCAGATAGTTACCAATATCAATTGCAATCGATGTGGCAAAAATGTTGGAATACAAATCAACAAAATCTTGTGCAACAATTGCGATTTCGTGAACGTGGGCCACTCAAGTCGTGGCGTCCCGAAGCAATGGCCGAAGCAATATTTAGCGTATTGAAAGAGGGACTTTCGTTATCGCAAGCTGCGCGCAAATATGATATACCCTATCCAACATTCGTATTATATGCGAATCGGGTACATAATATGTTGGGTCCATCACTGGATGGCGGTACCGATCCACGACCTAAAGCACGCGGACGTCCACAACGCATTCTGTTAGGAATGTGGCCAGAAGAATTGATACGTTCTGTTATAAAAGCGGTAGTATTCAGAGATTATCGTGAAATTAAAGAGGACTTGGGTCATGTTTATGCAAATGGACAAATGCAAGCTGTAAGTTTGGGGAGGAGTTTGTATGCTTAGGTTTTGCGGGGGAAATTTTAAATACATTTTTGACTACAACTACCCACAAACTGGTTACCATTGTAACTTCAAATGAGACTATCATTATGACTATAACTATGACTATAATTAGAGCCGTGACTAAGATTTCTACTATAAAAATTCGGCTACGATTGCAACTAGGGCTTCTACTACGAAAATCAACACAGTTTTAATAAAACTATGACTAAGACTAAGAGAATAGCAATGATTAAGATAATAACTATGAACAGAACTAGAAAAATGACGCTGACTTCGACTAAGTGCATGCAATAAAATTTTACTACAACTAAAACACTTCAACTAAAAATGTAACTAAAATTACAAAAATGACTGTGGTTAGAACAATAGCTTTGATTACGAAAATGCAATTTAACCATGACTACGACTAAAACTATCAAAACGATTAAGATCTTAACTGACTAAGTCTAGAATAAGGGCTATGATCCAGACAACGTGTGTATATGCCAAAAAGTTACTTAAAAATGAGTTCACCTAACTGTGACTGCAATTAGAACAATGGTTTTGACTATGACTACGATGAGAACAATGACTATGACTTCAACTAACAATTTTACCACAACTAGAACTACCACCAAGATTGACGCTACGATTAAAAATATAACTATGACGCCAACTAAGACTATGAGCACGGCTCACAGTATAGCCATGACTTCGACACCGAAAATCCCAGAAAATTTTACTACAATTAGTTATAACTATGACTACGACTTTCACTGCACCTAAGGCTATGACTTTGATCAATACAGACTATGGCTACACCTCAGACTATGACTGAATGCAGGTAAAACATAGACTATGGAAACGCATATACGGATCTTTAGTGTAACGGTTATGACAGCACTGAAGACGACGGTTTTTTACACTATATTTACTATATTTAGTACATACGCATTTTATAACGTCTATTCCCAGTTTCCTAATTTTCTTCCTCTTTTCTCCCAAATCTCTGTACTTTATCCACAGGCATCACCATTTGGCGCTGCTGGTAATGCAGCTGTCGTTGCTGCTGCAGCTAATGGTTATCATAACGCCGCTAAATTAGCCGCACAAAATGCTGCACTTGCACCGCCCGATTCACCCAGTCCCCTATCCACAATAACCGAAACGCTACGCCGACAATTAATGTCCCAACAACAACAATCACCTATTTCACAAACAATGAATATGTACAAATCACCTGCGTATCTACAACGTTCCGAAATTGAAGATCAAGTATCGGCAGCGAATGCTAAACAACAAGGCGAAGCACGACGCACTTCCGATAGTATGCCCGATTTGAGTGCGCTCGGTTTAATGGGTATACCCGGTTTGAATGTAATGCCAGCAGCACAAGCTGCACAACGTGTTAGCCAATTGCATCAGCAAAGTAGTGCCAATTATGCACGCGAACGAGAGAGGGAACGTGAGCGTGAAAGAGAGCGAGATCGCGAACGAGATCGTGATCGTGAACGAGAATTGAAAGAAGCAATGCAAGCGCGTCAATATGGTAATCAATCACGTGGTTCGGTAGGCTCTGCTGGCGGTGGTAGCAGTAGTAGTGCTAGCGGTAATGGTGGTAGCGTTGTTGGTGGACAAAAGATGTCTGGTGCTGCTGCTGCTGCAGATCAAGCAGCTGTCTATGCTCACTATAAAAATAAGGAGCAAGGGGCGAACAATTACACATTCAACAAACGTTTTGCTGAAACGTTACCGCCAGGTATTGACTTTGAAGCAATCGCTAATGGTTTGCTGCAAAAGTCTGTCAATAAAAGTCCGCGTTTTGAAGATTTCTTTCCAAGTGAATTCTTTGGTAATGCCGAAAGTGCTGCTAGTGCAGGTGCAGCATATCCACCGACACGTGAATCACCACTTATGAAAATTAAATTGGAACATCAACCGACACCTGAGGTGCAGAATGAAGATTAAATAAGAAATAGTGGGGCACGCGGGAAGATTATGTGGGGAAGATTTAGTGAGAGTGCTGTGTGTAAGTATAAAGTAGAAATAAAATAAAGAGAAAGCGTTCCAAGTTAAGGGCAAGGCAATAATTTACTAATTTGTGTATGAAAAGAAGAAATGTAGACATAAATAGGAAACAGAGCATGTTTTATGAGCTGGTGAAGAATTTTTAAAGAATATTTAAGAATAACAATTTTTGACTGTTATTTAACCCCAACGTATATATATGGGTTAGTTTTTAGACTTAGGGATGACATTTAATACATAGACAAACACACACATATACACAATTATGCCTATAAGATTATTTGAAAGTAGAGCTGAAGAGCTCACACCAATGCAGTTAAAACGATTTAGTATTTAAAAAAGATAAGTCGTGAACATAAAGCTAAGGCAACATAGGGTTAAAGCACTGATAATTATGCTATACAAATAGGATATACATAAAAATTTGTTTAAGTTCGAAAAATAGTGTATAAAATCTGTAAAATATAAAACAAATACATAGGCGAACATAACTACACCAGTGACACACATAAATAAATAAAATAAAGAAGGAAAAGGACAAAAAAAAATTGAAGAGCACACAAAAGAGCAAAGGTCGAAGAAAGAGGAAAAGTATCTATGTGTAAGAAAAAGAATGAGAATAAGCTAGTAGTAAAAGCATAACAAAAAGAGTGGCAAGAAGAAAAAAATATATAAAAATATAAAAAACTATTTAACAGAGAAGAAAAGAATGCGTAGAAAATGAAGGGGCAGCAATTAAGGGATAAAAAGAAAAAATAAAGTTATAGAATTATAACATATGCTTCGATTTGAAGAGAAAAAAATAATTTGTTTAAATATTATTCCCATACATGCATAAGATCTCGTTATATGATAAAAAAAAACAATTATATAATACACAAATACACATACAAACACACAAAATATGTATTATATAAAAGAATTTATTTTCTACGTATATGTTTTTCCAACAATTGCAATATTTGTATATTTACGCCTCAATAAAATGTAGTATTTAGTTTAATATAAAAAAAGTGTGTGTGTATTATATTAATTGAAGAAAGAAAAACAAAGTTTTCAAACCAATAGACTTGAGCATTTTTAAATGTATGAATAGATTTTTAAGTGTACGTTTTATTAATATGAAGGATATATGTAGTGTGCTGCAAAAATCATACATTTTAGTTTTTAAATTAAATAAAAAAAACAAAAAACAAAAATAAAACAAAAATAATAAAAAAAATTTTAAATAATATAATTGTTAGTTGCAATAGGCATTTGGGTGGTATGAAAAAAGAAAAAATGTTTTTCTTCTTCCAATGTGCACAGAATTCGGTATTGTATAATAGATTAAATGCTAAACCCTTAATAGAGTTACTCTTACCACTGAACGGGGGAAACTTTCGTAATGCATGAAAATAAAATAAATGGCTACCATGTGTATCAGCTGATTCTCACAAGCGCGCTGTCAATAAACAATAAAAATTTAAAATAATTGCCTCCATTTCAATTTTCTTCGCTCAAAACTTATGACGATACGAAAATAAATTGTCACGTTCAGCTGGTTTACCAGCGTTACACTGCCTAATCGTTATTTTATGCAGGGTAGAAAGTGTAACGCTTTTGCATTGCGATCAGGTATCAATTTTCACAAAAGGGCGAAATATCCCGTAAAGGCGTTGCCTGCTTTTCAGAAAAGAACAATATATATTTACAACCCTTGCACAGAAAGGAAAGCGCTATAAGATTCCTGTGCCGCAAAACATTACTTAAGTTCTCACTAACAAACTAAGGGGCGAATTGTGTATAACGCTGGGCCGTGTTATGCGAATCAAAGTCGACGCTCCGGCTAAGAAAGTGTTTCTATCGGAATAGGCGAAGGAAGCAGAGGAGGAGGGCGGCCCCCACTCCGAAGGAAGGATCGGGTAGAAAACTATTTAAACTCCCTTAGTATTACCAATTGGCGCCAGTTGGTGAGCGAAGAAGCGACGGGCGCGCTTTGTTGGATGGCCATAACCATTTAAACGGTTAAGCGCCAATTAAGTAAGTGAGCAACGAGTGATTTTTAAACGGTTTTATTTAGCTTGACTTAACAGGGTGGCTGGCTGGCCGGCACCAATTTTGTAACTGAAATTTAGGTAACTTCACGATAAGCTACAAGCTTGAAACTTGGAATATAGTTCAGAACCCGATGACAAGGCAATAATAAGAAAAAAAATCCAATAGTGGCGCATCGAAATATTAAAAAAAAACATTTTTGTGGTCCGATTTGGTTCATATTTGAAAACATAATACATACATGAATAGAAAGCCGCATGTGAAAAAAATCGCCGCTAGGTGGCGCAAGGATAGAGATATTAAAAAAAATCGTATTCTTGGTTCGATTTGGTCCATATTTGGAACGCATATTACATACAGGAACAGAAAGCGACATATAAAAAAATCCCCGCCAGGTGGCGCAAGGATTGAAATATTAAAAATACTCGTATTTGTGGTCCGATTTGGCTCATATTTGGAACAAATGTTACATACAGTCCTGTAGAAGTGACATCAAAATACTTTGGAGTTCTTGGAGGGACAAGCATACGTGGCGCCAAGTCGAGTAAAGTTCTTGGAAGGATTATGTATTGAGGACTTAGATTGTAACAAATTGTCAGGTAAGAGTCCTACTAATAATGAGTCACTAAATGAACTAAATATAATGAGAAATAATATGCAATTAAATAAAGACTAAAAACTTGAAAATGAAATAATAAAAAAAATTTTTAAGTTAAACGGTTTTATTGAAAACAATACTTGCATGAAGTAATAATAAAACTAAAAGCTAGAAAATAATTAGGTTGGTCCTATGTACTAGTCACCACACTCCTCATCAATCTAGGACGTTGATCAAACAATTAAATAAAAGCGTTGGGCGCGTCAAATTTCTATTGATAGTTATATATAAGACCAACTGAACCTTAATAATGTTATGCTACGCCTCACATTTTTAGAAATTTCACGCGCCCAATGCTTTTATTTAATTGTCTGATCAACGCCCTATATAGATGAGGAGTGTGATGACTAGTACCTAGGACCTACCTAATTATTTTCTAGCTTTTAGTTTTATTATTACTTCATGCAAGTATTGTTTTCAATAAAACCGTTTAGCTTAAATTTTTTAAATTATTTTATTTCTCGTTTGAAATAAAATTCCTGTCATATAAGAGCAATCATTCACTTCAGTGACTGATAGTAAACCTAAATGCCTTGATGAATTAACTATGTAGTGGTAACTATGAATGTGAGGGACTGCTACGCAAAATGTTACGGCGTCATACATAATCTGTACATAAGTCGCGAAAATAGAGGGCGAAACTTAAAAAAATGTTCCTCTAATTTTAGTTCTCATTAATAATCCATAGTAAATGCCCATTCATTGGTCACTCAAAAAATACCTGCTGAAACACGTCAACTTTTAAACAAAGTTTTGAAAGCGAACTCACCCATTCGTTGTTAAATCGTTCTCAACTACAACTTGATTGTTGAGAAAGCGCCGCATGGACAGGATACTTCGCAAAATTAAATTGGTTCATTTATTAATGATCAAGGATGACGATAGTGTAGATCACAGCTTTCGCTTTGTAATGCAGAACGGTTAGCCCCATTAATGTCAACTTTGTAATGAAAGCAAAACATGATAATGCTTTAGATAGCGAGTTATTGGGCAACAAATTTATCAACTATAATTTTGAAAATCTGTATGTCTGGTTGCACTATGACCTCACTCTACTGCTTGGGATACTCTGTACAAGTGGTAACATTTTTTTTACCTACCTGTTGAATAAACTGTTTATTGGTTAGGAAAGTAATGGATTAATAAGGAAGTCGTGGCGAAGTAAAATCGAAAATATTTTGAACTGGTTTTTCACTACATTTTTACACTGAAAGGAGAGTAGCACGGATTGTAAAGTAAATCATATCAAATGGTATGTATTTCTTGATTGCATTTATTTTTATTATACTTTTCAAACTAGATATGTATACCTTGTACACTGCTTACGACTCCGAATTCGGTACCGATTCCGGGTGGTATGAAAAAAGCTCACTTCCATTACAACCCTGGCACTATTTTAATTTTATTTTTATCACATTTTACTGGACGTGCTATTTTGTACCTCAATACGATATCCAATTTCGGTTGCGTTTCTGTGCTTTGGTAGACTTATTCCTATAAAATCCCAGGTGGAAATGTTTTATCTCACAACAATGTATTGTCTATAGTTTTTCTTGTTAAAAAAGAAGAACGACATATCTAGCTTTATAAAATCGATTTTTTGTTGCATTAATCTGAGGTATTTGGTTGTCACATAACTTTTTTGTCGTGTTTGTGTTAAACAAGTTAAAAAAAATGCAATTTCTCACTTGTAAAACAAACGCCAATCAAATTCTAATGCATAGAGTATACTTAAGTGAGGAATAGGATATGTTGATATGATTTTCATCAAACCTAAGGACCTTTTCCTCCAACGATAGTTTAATAAATTTGAAATTTTTATAACTAAATATCTGGCTATGACGGTGAGGACAGCGTTTTGTGACGGGTTGTGACAAATGGAATTGGAATCATATAATTAAAAAAAAATTAAAATATTAAAACTCATTTCATGCCTAAAAGTCGCAGTTTTCAAAAGCTTAACAAGCCAATTTCAATTTTAATTTTAAAATAAATTTCAATTTCAACTTCCATTTCAATTCAATTTCAATATTAATTTAAATTAGAATTTCATTTCAATTAGAAAAATTTTACACATTCCTTGTAAAATTAAACACGGAGACAAAATCCTTTCGGCCTTCGTACCATCTTCAGCGAAATTTGTAATAAAACCGAGCTATTTCGAAGCGAGTTTTTGCCAGATATTACGAAAAAAAGTTCTAATAAAGTTCAAAAAATTTGCAGACTGTTAGAAAATCAGCAAAACGAATAAAGAACTACCGTCGCTACGGTATGAGCTACGAAGTAAACTCATCATTCGAAAAGACGTTTTGATTCCACGGAAAAAGAAAGGGGCGATGTTTGCATGTGGTGGCAAAAGAAAATAATTATCTGGATATTTAAGATTATCAAAATTATTAAAAATAAAACCAACAACCGGAAATGTGACGCTCAAAAACAGTCAATATTCTCAAGAAAACTTACAGAAAAGCTTTTACGTAATAAAAAAATTTGACTCAGATAAATTCGCAGTTAGCGCACCCCTTCAAAATATTATTGCATATACATTTTGGTTCTAAAATTTTATATTTAACAAGCTCTGCCGAAATTCACTCACAAGCTAAGCCAAAATATAGTGTTAACACCAAATAAAATACTTTCGGCTCAATATATAAATTTAAATATCAAATGTCTTAGTTTTTAATTTTTCTAATTTAGTCCCTTCAAACGCTGCTTAGTCTTTAAAGATTTCGTAAAAAAATTTTATATATTTTTATTGTAAATAATGTACAAATTATGTTTAAAATTGTATAAAAATTTAATGTTAAATAAAAAAGTTTAAGTAAATATATTTAAGTAGTTTTAAGTGACCTCGACTAATGTAGGCTTTTCAAATATACCCATAAGTATACTTAACCAAATAAATATATATTTACTCTTACACATATACTGCTTAAAAATGTACGTATGTATGAATACATATGTAAGTACATACCTACTTACATACATACATACATGCTTTGTGCAATAGCACACTTGTAATAATTTATGAATTCACTTATAATGTGTGTGTATCACACCCACACACACGTAAATAAATGCAATAAAAATAGTTTACCAATAAAATTTTTTACTTATTTACACTCTCATATTTGAAAGAAATATTTTATGCAAATTTATTTATGTTTATTGACTTTTGTATTTACTATCGATCTTAGTGATCACTAAATTTATCTACATTACAAATACTTCAAAATATAGTATTTATTAGTAACGTATATAATACATACAATACTAAGTAACTATTAAAACATATAAATGCTTGCATACAATGTAATAATTTAATGAAAATTATTGTAATATGAGTAATAAGAAAATAAAAATAAAACGACAAATGAAATCGCGCATACAAATAAAATGATGTGAATAAATATTTTTAGTTAATCGTGAATATAAAAGAACTGAATAATTAGTTTTTATTTACTTTGATAGTTTTTGGTAAGTACGGATAACAAAAAAGATTTTAGTGAATGATCTCAGAAGTTTTAACTGATCATACAAATGTGTCGGTAAGCCCAAAAATGTCCCACTTGCAATACATTTATACAGGTAATTATATTTATTGACACGACCCGTGTGAATAAAAGATGCTTCTGCTTTTAGTACAAGTCCCTTAAATTCCCCTGAAGCTTCATGCAATTTTAACGCCAGGGCGTAGAGCAGTGTCAGGCATCATCTGCCTTGCAGATGCCGTTCCGAATCGGTATGAAATAAGTAGGTCCCATCCCGCCAATTTGTACGAAAAATTAAAAAGGAGCATGCCGCAAATTGGAAGAGAAGCTCGGCCTCAAATCTCTTCGGAGGCTATCGCGCCTTACATTTATTTATATTTTATCTGTGATAACAAAAGATAACAGCCCAAGCTAACTTAGGAAATAGGCAGAGCATAAAGTCTTACAGCCGAGTTTTAAGATTAAGTTAGGTTAAGATAGGTTAAGTGGGCGTGCGTGGGTGTTACCCACACTTTCACTCAGACACATATTTGTCCATTGTGAGTGCCCTCAGTAAGTGCAGAGTGGCGGCACATTCGTATAACCCCATTACCACCCAGTGGTCCTCAATGAACCAATTGCTTTCCCTGATGAACCCAAGAAGAAGCGCGACGTCCAACTTCCCAACCTCTGCCAGGCTGTCGAAGAACCGCGAGCCCATAAATCTGAGCCTTCTTCTTTGAAGCGTCGTACATCGGCAGAGAAAGTAGTAGATCTACTCCTATTCCTCCTCATCCTGACCGCTTCTGCAGAGGGATCTTGTTGGGTTTGCCACCTTCGGAGCATTGGTGCGATAGCACAATGACCTGTGATGACACCCGTAAGTACCCACACCGCAGATTTGTTCAGTTTGAGAAGGAAGCTGGTGCATTTCCAATCCAAGCATGTCCATAAGGACCTTGAGACTTCGCAGTCAACCCTTTTGGTCCATAGCAAGTTCGATGCCCTGTTCTCATATTCCTCGATCCTCCCCAGGAGATAACTCAGTGGTGGTCGGACGGCGCTATCCACCTAACTTATGTCTAAATCGGAACATTTCCTAGCCATCTCATCCGCAAGCTCATTCTCTTCAATACCGCTGTGCCCAGGGACCCAGAAAATGTCCACACTGAGATGAATTGTAGAAGCCAGAGAGGCTCTATACCTCCGCACGATAGATTTTTAAGATTAAAACAGAATAATTTTGTGAAACTTTTTTGTTCCTTATAATATTTCTTCTGTGGGCTATCAAAAAAACAAGCACAGAAACTAAAGGGCCCTGGATTTAGGACAATCAACACCTCAGAGCCTTCAACGATTATAAAAATGTGGCTTCGACGTATTTTGGAAGTCGCTTCAACTCATAAATTGCATAAACTTAAATTCTATCCTCTCAGAATTTCGTCGAATACAGATCGTGTCCACCTGCCTACTGTTCTGTCGTATTCAGAAGTAGGCAATAGTGTTAATTTCTAGTAAACTAAATTACATTACGGCGGGAATTCCTAGCAATAGTGATAGGTTTATTTGAGGATATCAAAGCCATTTATTTTAGTTCAGTCAACGAAAGGGGCATCTAACCTTAAAGGCTGTTGAGATTGGGAACTTTTGCTCCGTCATCAACGTTAACACTACCACTGCAAATGTTCCAATGTGAAGACGAAGCTGAACGCATAAGGGAAGCCCTGATAATATATAACTTAGCTGCCCACTCGAAAATTTTCATTTTTTTCTTATTTCTTTCCCGCTTACGTCCAGAAAAATTACAAAAGTTCATATGTATATATAATCAATCGGATTTTACAAATGGATTTTTAGAATGAGCATTATTAAGGCAGAAATGCTTAAAACATTTTGGAAACCATTTTTTCTGCCGTTTTAGAATTTTACCTCTTATGCCAGTTAACTGGCTTAAGTTAGCCCAATCCGTTTGATAGTTGAAGATATATTTTTTTAGTCTACTGGTTACGCTGGGTATTTCGATTTTTCTTTTTGTACAAAACCTGAACTAAGACCAAAAAGTTAGTACGTAATGGTACTAAATTTTTCCTCTTTTTCGCTACCCTAAAATACATACATGAGAGCAATAGAGCTGCAGAAAAAGTGAGGTTATATTGTTGACATCACCTTTATTATTTCATCATGAATGAACATTTGATATTTAGTTTTGTTTCGGAATGACAGCATAAATTGGGTGTACATGGTTTTTATAGAAAACTGCTCAAACCACTCATACGTTGGAATCGCTGAACTACCGAATAAATAACTCCAATATTCAGTATAGCAAACTGGTCCTTATTTATTTTACTTTGGGAGTAGTTCACAAATATACTTCACTTCGCAACTAATAGCGTGCTAAATCAAATTTTTTAACTGATTCCTCAGCTTGAACTGTTTTTATACTCTCGGGTTTCTCGTTCTCCTAAAGTCTAGTAATTTCGCGAACCGTTGTGTCTCATGCTTGGTTACCAGCTATGTATGTACATGTGTATTTGTAGTTTAAGCTTTTATTATAGTCATATGCCTGTATGTGTGTGAATAACTACTTTGGCTGATGCCTACATGTGTGTTTGAGATATCTCTTCACTTCGAGCTACTGGTTATGTGTGTGGAAAGTCTTCGTTGCCTTGTACGTAAGTGTCGCTACTTGCTGCGTTTTGTTGTTGCGTTTATTTACTAACAGCATAGAGATGTCAACATTCGCCACAATATTTTACATACAAAGCACATACATGTGAATGTGCTTTACTCGAGTCAGTACACAAATGAGTTGCGTGCTAAAAATTTGTTCTGATTGCCTAAGCGAAAAATATGCAAATGTACCGCATATGAGTGTGCAAATACGAACCCTGGTTGTTATATACTTTTGCTATGAAACTTGGCAGCGAAAGTATTGTGTGTTGGATATTTATTGAGTTGACTTAGGTTTTTATTGCTCGTGACCTCAGATATGTTTTTAAAGTCCATGAAAACGATGCTGCCACTTTAAAAGTTGGCCCCTATTTTTGCCAGTTGATATGATCGCTCTTATATAAATATACAGCAACGAACACGAAAATAGTAGCGCCAATTTTTATGAAATTGCTTCAATTAAATTAAGATTTGTTAATTTTCACTTATATAAGAAAACCTTTCGTGAATTTTTTAACACCAGCAAGGACAAGGCTACAGCTGTTTCGATTAAAACATGTAAATCTCTTGAAAGTATTTTCTCTCTTGAGTGCGGTTCGAACCCACACTCTTGCAATGGTTGAACTGTTACAAACACCTTCAGTCAAAGACAGGCCTTTGTTGTGTGAAAACTTTTCCAAATTGCCTTCGTTGCATAGTTTATTCTTTGCGCAGTACATACTTTGTATGTTAGCTTGTTTCAAAGCTACACTTTTGTTGTTGTCGGTTACCACTGGTCTTTGCTTTATTTATAGAAATACAAAGAACTTGCCAATGATTTCAATCGGTGTTATTAAGCGGGAGTGCCCTTTATAGTTTTTAAAGTATTGAAACATCTTTTTATACTCAGTTGAGCAGAGCTCACAGAGTATATTAACTTTGATTGGATAACGGTTGGTTGTACAGGTATAAAGGAATCGAGGTAGATATAGACTTCCATATATCAAAATCATCAGTATCGAAAAAAAATTCGATTGAGTCATGTCCGTCCGTCTGTCTGTTAACACGATAACTAGAGTAAATTTTGAGGTATCTTGATGAAATTTGGTATGTAGGTTCCTGGGCATCATCTCAGATCGCTATTTAAAATGAACGATATCGGATAATAACCCCGCCCACTTTTTCGATATCGAAAATTTCGAAAAATCGAAAAAGTGCGATAATTCATTACCAAATACGGATTAAGCGATGAAACTTGGTAGATGAGTTGAACTTATGACGCAGAATAGAAAACTAGTAAAATTTTGGACAATGGGCGTGGCACCGCCCACTCTTAAAAGAAGGTAATTTAGAAGTTTTGCAAGCTGTAATTTGGCAGTCGTTGAAGATATAATGATGAAATTTGGCAGGAACGCTACTCTTATTACTATATGTCTCCTTAAAAAAAATTAGCAAAATCGGAGAACGACCACGCCCACTTTTTTAAAAAAAAATTTTTTATACTCAGTTGAGTAGAGCTCACAGAGTATATTAAGTTTGATTGGATAACGGTTGGTTGTACATATATAAAGGAATCGAGATAGATATAAACTTCCATATATCAAAATAATCAGGATCGAAAAAAAATTAGATTGAGCCATGTCCGTCCGTTAACACGATAACTTGAGTAAATTTTGAGGTACCTTGATGAAATTTGGTACGTAGGTTCCTGAGCACTCATCTCAGATCGCTATTTAAAATGAACGATATCGGACTATAACCACGCCCACTGTTTCGATATCGAAAATTTTGTAAAACAGAAAAAGTGCGATAATTCATTACCAAAGACAGATAAAGCGATGAAACTTGGTAGATGAGTTGAATGGGCGTGGCACCGCCCACTTTTAAAAGAAGGTAATTTATAATTTTTGCAAGCTGTAATTTGTCAGTCGTTGAAGATATCATGATGAAATTTGGCAGGGACGTTACTCCTATTACTATATGTACGCCTAATAAAAATTAGCAAAATCGGAGAAGGACCACGCCCACTTTTAAAAAAAAATTTTTTTTTAAGTAAAATTTTAACAAAAAATTTAATATCTTTACAGTATATAAGTAAATTATGTCAACATTCAACTCCAGTAATGACATGGTGCAACAAAATACAAAAATAAAAGAAAATTTCAAAATGGGCGTGGCTTCGCCCTTTTTCATTTAATTTGTCTAGGATACTTTTAACACCATAAGTCGAACAAAAATTAACCAATCCTTTTGAAATTTGGTAGGGGCATAGATTTTATGATGCTAACTGTTTTCTGTGAAAACGGGCGAAATCGGTTGATGCCACGCCCAGTTTTTATACACAGTCGTCCGTCTGTCCTTCCGCATGGCCATTAACACGATAACTTGAGGAAATTTTGAGGTAACTTGACGAAATTTGGTATGTAGGATCCTGAGCACTCATCTCAGATCACTATTTAAAATGAACAATATCGGACTATAACCACGCCCACTTTTTCGATATCGAAAATTTCGTAAAACCGAAAAAGTGCGATAATTCATTACCAAAGACAGATAAAGCGACAAAACTTGGTAGATGAGTTGAATTTATGACGCAGAATGGAAAATTAGTAAAATTTTGGACAATGGGCGTGGCACCGCCCACTTTTAAAAGAAGGTAATTTAAAATTTTGCAAGCTGTAATTTGTCAGTCGTTGAAGATATCATGATGAAATTTGGCAGGGACGTTACTCCTATTACTATATGTACGCCTAATAAAAATTAGCAAAATCGGAGAAGGACCACGCTCACTTTAAAAAAAAATTTTTTTTTAAAGTAAAATTTTAACAAAAAATTTAATATCTTTACAGTA
>JARSSU010021389.1:0-14527 GCA_029619165.1 Eurosta solidaginis
TAGGTATATATTTTAGATATTGAGCTTTTTGGGATCATCCTAGAGTGATATTTTACGCCGTCGCAAACTCTTTGTTTCCTTCTAAGGATGTTGAGAGCACTGCATAGGGAGTTGTAATACTTGTTGTGACACTTGCTACCCTCTGGTTAGCTGGGATGAAATTCTAGGCGCCGAGTCTTCCCTGTACATAGGCGTGTGTATACCTCGGCTGCCACAAGTTATGAACCAAAATATAGTTCAAATTTCGAAAAAAGGACTCATTCAGAACAATGTGACTATGTCTGGCGTCGATTGTGAGCGATGTGGTCTTGTATTTTTTTACCTGAACTGCGGTATGTTGATACACCTTTAACGCTAGAACCAGGTCCACTATATTTTGATGCAGGAAGTATTTTTCTTATTAGAGATCTATCATCCATTTAGGGATCGTACGACTGCATACTGGAATATTGGTTTTCTTGTTATAGCCTTTTTCCTTGACCAGTCTGAAAATGCAGAACTCATACTCATTCTTCCGGTGTAGAAAGTGTCCAAAAAACTTCAGCCTGAAGTAAGTGTCAGATGACATTTCCGACTCTGTGGCCAACAACATTTATACCGAGCTGGATTGGACAGTGTAACAGAGTAGTTCATGTACTTTGTTTTGATTTGGGTGACTGATAGGCTAACTCAATGTGGTTCGTGACACCATACCTGCCCATCGTGCCATATCTGACTTTTCTACGATTAAAAAATACGCATGCCATTTGAATGAAATGTAATACCCTCAGCGGGTTAGGGGGGTTAGAATTTACCCGCGGCAGGTATGCCTGTCGTAAGGGGAGGTGACTAAAATACACAAATAATTCAAGGGGTTGTGTAGCGCAAACTTTTCAAAGGCTTGCTAGCTCAATTTATAGCTTTTCCGACCCAATTGTCAATCTCACCTACCCGTGGCAAGTCCTGTTTCCTTTAGAAGACGAGGTTCTGGCGAATCCAAGTTCCTCATGGAACTAGAGGTGGGGAGTGGGATGGTCTAGAGGGTTCAATGTGGTTATATTAAATCGTTCTCGAGATGAACCTTAATGGTGGAGCGTACCGGCATTTTATACGCAAAGATCATCACATCGATAACAATCCTCAAAACCTTTGAGAAGTGTCTTTGGCGCTACAACAACACCGAAATATAATGAGTGACAATCGGTTGACTCGGCACTGAATTCTTGAAAAAATTGTATGAAACTCAAAAAACTGTGCTCCATATTTGTTGTTCGTTTTGGTTCCAGGAATACATGGACAAAGTGTTTTAGCTCAAATTTGCATCACCCTGTATATGCTTTTAGAAGAGAGAACATACAGTCTAAAACTGCAGCACTCAAAGGAAAAGTTGTGGTTGAAGGAAGTATTGGCGGGTCTTTCCAAAACTTTGACAGAGGATGCACGGTGAGAAAAAAAATTAAATTTCTCGTCAGACATTCCCACTGATTAAAAAAAGGGAAATAATAAAACCTGTGCTCTCACAGTCTTCGCCTTATCTGCACGCTGTAAGAGATTGAAAACTTTATTTGCCTCTTGCTTATTACCAAATACCATAAATGATTTAACCCACATCAAAGGCATTGTAGGACTGGCTGGCATTATTTACCGATACTTCTTCTGTTGCATTACTTCCACAAACAAATCGAGATACAAATAAACAACATTTTTTTTGCCTTCGAGCCAGGTTAATTACTATACGATTTCCAATTAACGAACAAAATAAAAAAATTATCAAAACATTAAACTGATTTCTCATTTATTCATTTTTTCTGGTATTTTGCTTAACAAATCAGACATGCAAATAATTAAATGCAAAATAATAACATGCGTAATATTCTCATAAATTTTTCTTATTGACAGACAAGCAAACAAACAAACGAATGTTTTAAAATAAACAAAATATTGAACAAATTCAATGCAATCAAAATGAAAGGTTTAAATATAACTGACTTGGAACAAGCAGGATCAAAAGGAGGTGGAAGGGACGCGTAAGAAAAAGGGTTATATGGCATTGCAACATCGCTAAATGTCGACAGCGCAGCAGAAGTTGCATTTAATTAATAATTGACAACTCAATGCCACAAACAAAAACAATTAAGCCTTGCAGCGATTAAGTTGAAAGTTGGACTCATAAACACGCACACATACACGCACTCATGTCAATACTTGTTGCAGCTGCAATAACTTGCAACTATTTTTACTTATTGTTATTTTAACTTCTTTTGTTAAGGCCCGGTTTTTCAGTAGTTGGTTAAGCTAAGCTTAAACTAGGTTTGCTTAAACTCTAGTCAAATTTAAACTCCAGTTAAACTACTGAGCAGTTTTCAGTCACAGTTTAAGGTCGCCTTTGGTGTAGGCTTTTTTGTGTGGCAACATTGGATTTTTATTATCTAGATAATTTGTAGATAAGGCAACAGCTGGATTTTGTTTACCATGGAACAATAGGAAAAAAAAATTCTCCAGCGAAATATATCTAGTTCCGGAGATGATATCCAACATCATTATTTAATTATTCTTAAATCAGATAATTCTCTAGTTGATATCCAACTTCATTCAACATCGAAACCTTCCCTAAGACGTCATTCTTAACTTATTTTCCGACCTTTTAGAGATTTTAAGAATTGTACAATTCCCAAATGAATATTCCACACATTTCTCCAGTTGATATCCTACATTGGGTATCGACTTGAGGTGGAGTTGAAAACAAAATCTCCAAGGAGGTACCACCAAAACCAACAGCTGTTAATTGTGAGAAATAAACACCTGGTTGATAGCAGTAAAGAAGCGTAATTAATCAAAAATAGTTATATATATATTATTTTACTTTCGTGAATATACTGTGGTATGGGATCTTACATTCAAGTCCAGTCAAAGAACCACAAGTTGGGAACTATCATTTTTTCAACTTAAGTAATAGCATTTTTTGTTTTATAAAAAATTCCCCACTTTTGCCGAGTACGCTATGATTCTCGAGTTGAGCCACTGTTTCGAAACAACACTTGAGATTTTAGAAGTATGTCTAGTTATCAACATGAGCTCTAATGGTACTCAAGCCCAAAAGCTTGTTGGGTATATTCGACGCCATTTCGAACGAACGCAAATAACTGATAGGTTAACTAGAGTTTAACCCTGCCAGATCGGCCGCTAAGCTCAGCTTAAACTTCAGTTAAAGTAGACTGAAAAACTGCAGTATTAGGTTAAGCGTAGTTTAACTGACAAACTGAGTTGAACTTGTATTGAAAAACCGGGCCTAAGTAAACAGGGCCTAAGTAAATATGTATATAATATTTGTTTTTGCGTCTAGGTGAGTTTGAGGTGCATCTTTGCTCAAAACTTTGCGTATGAATGTTTGTATCTGCATACTTGCCTTGTTTTTTTATGACTGCTGCCGGTTTTTTAATAAGAAATTCGTTTTAAGATTAATAAATGTTTCATAATTAATAGCTTGAGGATAAGAATGGAGATAACAATGCATATTCCACAATGAAATCATTATGTAGTTGTAAACTTCCACAAAACTTGTATGAATCCGAATACCAATGGCAGTTTTATAAGCATCAGGCTTATAAACTCGTATTCGTTATGAAATGGCAACTGTCGAGCTCGATCACTAATATAGAGGGTGTCCAAAACTTTTGGATAGCCTCACATTCGCTGATAGGCCACTCGATAGGTTATAAACTCAAAGTATAGCTAGGATCTGATTGTCTTCAAAAGTTCCGAAAGCATTATACCTTTCATAAATATAACAGAAATATTCCACAGCCCATAGCAAAATAGTGTGAAAAGTGTAATCAGAGAAATTTGAATATTTGTTTGGGAAATTAGGATCCAAGGCGAATCTATACAAGGTGATGGGCAAATCGAATTCAACCCAATTCGCCGTGCAGAAGAATGTCAAGCCAAAAAAAAATTTCATTGATTTCGATTAACTGACCTATTGTTGAACCAAGGTGTTGCATGGAAAATAATCAAGAACAAGTAATCAGCTGTTGGGACAACACCTGATACTGAATTCGCCTTGTTAGGATCTTTCAAGTAAACCACAAATTTAAATCTTGTTATCTCTTTGAATTTGAATTTTAAATAAGTTTTTTTTTGGTTAATAACTATAAAAACTATAAACGCAGAAATTTATTGGCATCAAAAATGCCAAAGAGCTGTAAGTGAACTTTACTGGATTTTGACTCTGGACGGCAGTTTAATATCAATATCAGCCAAAAGATCAATTAAAATGTTTACATCTGGCGGCCGCCGTGTTGTGATGGTTCCGCCTACCACACCGAAGGTCCTGAGTTGCCAGGAAAAGCAACATCCAAAATATAGAAAAAAGTGTTTTCAATTAGGAAATTGTTTTCTAAGCGGGATCGCCCCTCGGAAGAGGTTTGGCAAACACTCCGAGTGTATTTCGACCATGAAAAGCTTCTCAAGGAAAATTCACCTGCCTTGCAGCCGCCGTTTGGCGTCGGCATTAAACATGTAGGTGTTGTCACGCTAATTTGCAGGAGAAAATAAAAAACAGCACAACCATAATTTTTTGTTCGGTCCAGACTGGTAAAAGTTGTGCAAATCAGATGAGTGAAAAAGTTGGCAGATCTAAGGGTATGGAATTTTTAGAATTAGAATGGGTACATTGACGGGCTCCGAAGAAGTAATATATATTTTCCTCTATTCTGGTTTGCTTTCAGCGAAAAAACTGATTAAAACAGGTCCCGGGATAATTTGTTCATTCTGGTTTCATTTCAGTCAATAATCGGATTGAAAACAGGTGCGGTGAGGATTTCTTTGAAATAAAAAGAACTTAGTCAACTAAGAGCTTAATAAAAATTGGAATAAAATATCGCGCAATTTTTCATTCGAAACCGGCGCTGCCTTTTCTATATACTGGTTTCATTTAAGTAAAAACTCGGAGACTTCTTTGAAACAAGAAAAAAAACTGCACTTTGCGCTTGTTTTTATTCACAAATCTAAAACTTTTCGACTAAAAAAAAATATATTTTTTCGATATCATATCGATATTTTTCGACAACAAATCCATATTTTCAAGATAGCTTTCCAAAAACAATAGCTTTTCGATAATAAACCGATAATTTGCCGTTAATAAACCGTTAACTCTTCGATACCAGTTGATATCGATAACATGTTGATAACAAGCCGATATACGACGTCGATAACAAAACAATAACATGCCGATAACTAGGAAATAAATAAACAGCACTACAATTTTTGTGTTCATAAATGAATGAATAAACAATCCCGCAAAAACCCAAAACTATCCCGAAATTATTTTAAAATAATACAGTAAAGATTTCAACACCATAACAAAAAGGTCTCGAAATTATTCCCATACAGTCCAGAAATGATCTCAAAATCTTTCCCAGAAATAGTCTCTGCATGACCTTAAAAATATACAACTCGGGATGCAGTAAGATATTTTTGTTGTAAAGGTTTGGGGACTACCGGTACGTTCCGGTAACAATGCACCATTAAGGTACTAGCCCGACCATCTCGGGAACGATTAATATGACCGTCCCGCCCTCCAAGGGGTCGCCAGAGCCTCGCCTGCTAAATATGTGTATGATACATTCATATTTGAAACAGGATTCCCCTCGCGTATGTGAGGTTGGCAATTGGGTTGCGGATGCTTTGAAGCTATAAAGATTTCTATTGCGCTTATCAACCCCTTGAATCCCGACCTTCGGTGTGGTAGGCGCTATCGAAAATTCTTAAACAAAAGATTTATTAGGCAAAATTTAGGTGTAAGTGTCAAGTGTTAAAAATTGCTGTTTCAATAAAATTCCACTCAGCCTTTTCTTGTCTTTGTGTCTACGACTATAAATTTGCTGATTTCATATGGCAATAATACGCTTAAAAAAACACCACTTCAAAGTTGCGACAAAAAAATATTGTAACGAATTTAGTGCAATTCCTGTTCAACCTGTAGACCTGGTAGCAAAAAACAAAGCGTTAACGACCGCAACCAGGCTCGGTGCTTCGGGGCAGCTTGAGCGCCGACCATATGGCCATAGTAGTATAGCGTCATCAATCACAAGACGAACAGACTACATGATTCCCTATCTGCGCTTCGAGGGAGATCTTAAGGCCACAATAGAGGTGGACGGTTGGCGCAAGGGTGCGCAAATGGCGGACGAGGCGATACATGTGTACACCGATGGTTCCAAAGTAGTGGAAGGAGTAGGGTCTGCGGTATACTTCGCTGATCCGGAAATAAGCAGATCCTACAGGCTGCCGGATTACTGTAGCGTTTTCCAAGCGGAAATATTAGCCGTAACCAAAGCAGTAGAAACCCTGGAAGAGAATAGCTTAAGCTGCAACTGTGTTAACTTTTATATTGACAGACAAGCAGCAATTAAGGCAATAATCTCGCACAGCACAGCATCTAAATGCGTGTTAGAGTGTAAGCAGTCTCTGGAGAGAATCGGGACAGGGAGAAGCATACATCTATATTGGGTCCCAGGGCATATGGGAATAGATGGGAATGAAAAAGCGGACGAACTAGCTAAAAAGGGCGCATCCCTTGAAGCTTGCTCCGTAGATGTCCCAATTAGATTGGGCGAGATTAAGCGAAGGCGAGAGGTGCACATGATCGACCAAGCGGGAGAGGCGTGGGTTCAAGCGCGGGGCTCTAAAGTGTCGAAGATTATGTGTAGGTCTTACAACCTTAGACTAACACAGTTGGTCCTCTCATTAAAAAGAGAGGACTGTAGACTCATGACGGGTATTCTGACTGGACACTGCCTTCTGGCGTCACATGCCTTTAAACTAGGCTTGGTCAGTAATAGCAGATGTAGGAAGTGCGGGTTGGAGGAGGAAACGATCGAGCACGTTCTGTGCTCGTGCCCTGCACTTGCCAGGCTAAGACTCCAGCTATTAGGAGTGATACAGCTGTCAGATCTAGAAGCAGCAAGTGGCTTAAGTCCTAGGAAGCTTCTAGTATTTGCCAAGGGGACGGAGTTATTTTATAACATAGGTCCTGGTTTTTGATAGGGTTTTTTCAGTTTGGTCGTTTAAAACAAACTTCTGGTAACACTACGGACTCAATCAGTCTATGTGAGGTCCTCATGGACCGGCCTGTTCAACCTACCTACCTAGTGCAATTCCGCTTATTTGCAACCTTCTACTAATGTTCGAATCACTAAACTGTTGAATAAATAATCCACTATTCAATAATGCAAAACGGGGTTTATTAAAGCACTTCACAATAACACTTATACTTCGCAACTGATAGCTTGCTTAAATCAAACTGATTTTCGTGCCTCAACTTTTGCTGCTTTTTATACTGTTTGGTTTCCTCGTTGACATATTTCTAGGCACTTCTATTTATAGAATTTACTTAGTTAGTTACCAGCTATAAAATTACCAGATATAACTACGTTTATAGCTTCTCATATGTGCGTTTATATATGAGTGATACTTGCACAGATTATTGCCTACTTTTGGTATTATCTCAGATATATGCATGTGTTGTGTGTTGCTCTCCGCTGCTTGTATGGACATATGGATATACATAATGATTGATTTATTGATATGCATGCAAGTCACTGCTTAGTATTGCTCAGAGATGATAGTATCCCGCTTAGTGTTGCTAATATTCGTCACAATATGTAAACGAATAAAAAAAACAACAAAAAATAAAAAAAAATTGAATCAGCTTAGCATAAATCATTGTTCAACAAGTACGAGAAGGCTAAGTTCGGGTCGTAAACCGAACATACTATACTCAAGTTGAGAGCTCCATGGAGACAAAATAAGGAAAATCACCATGTAGGAAAATGAACCTAGGGTAACCTTGGAATGTGGTTGTATGACATGTGTATCAAATGGAAGGTATTAAAGAGTATTTTAAGAGAGAGTAGGCCATAGTTCTATGGTATGGACGCCATTTAGGAATATCGCCATAAAGGTGGACCAGGGCTGACTCTAGAATTTGTTTGTACCGATATGGGTATCAAATGAAAGGTGTTATCTGAGCATTTTAAGAGGGAGTGGGCCCAGGTCTATCGTGGACGCCCTTTCGAGATATCGCCATTAAGGTGGACCAGGGGTGACTCTAGAATGTGTTGTACGATATGGGTATCAAATGAAAGGTGGTAATGAGTATTTTAAAAGGGAATGGGCTTTAGTTCTATAGGTGAACGCCTTTTCGAGAAATCGCCATAAAGGTGGACCAGGGGTGACCTAGAATATGTTTGTACGATATGGGTATCAAAGGAAAGCTGTTAATGAGTATTTTGAAAAGGAGTGATCCTTAGTCCATAGGTGGCACGCCGTTTACGAGATATCGCCATAAAGGTGGACCAGGGGTGTCTCTAGAAGTGTTTGTACGATATGGGAATCAAATGAAAGGTGTTACTGAGCATTTTAAGAGGGAGTGTGCATTAGGTATATAGGTGGACGCCTTTTCGAGATATCTGCCATTAGGGTGGGCCAGGGGTGACTCCAGAATGTTTGTACGATATGGGTATAAAACGTAAAGTGTTACTGAGCATTTTAAGAGGGAGTGGGCAATCAGGTCTATAGGTGGACGCCTTTTCGAATGTCGCCATTAGGGTGGGCCAGGGGTGACTCTAGAATGTGTTTGTATGATATGGGTATCAAATGAAAGATGGTAATGAGTATCTTAAAAGGGAGTAATCCTTAGTTCTATAGGTGGACGCCTTTCGATATATCGCCATAAAGGTGGACAAGGGTGACTCTAGAATGTTTGTACGATATGGGTATCAAACGAAAGGTGTTACTGAGCATTTTAAGAGGGACGTGGGCATTAGGTCTATAAGTGGACGCCTTTTCGAGATATCGTCATTAGGGTGGGCCAGGGGTGACTCTAGAATGTGTTTGTACGATATGGGTATCAAACGAAAGGTGTTACTGAGCATTTTAAGAGGGAGTGGGCATTAGGTCTATAGGTGGACGTCTTTTCGAGATATCGCCATTAGTGTGGGCCAGGGGTGACTCTACAATGTTTGTAGCGATATGGGTATCAAACGAAAGGTGTTACTGAGCATTTTAAGAGGGAGTGGGGCATTAGGTCTATAGGTGGACGCCTTTTCGAGATATCGCCATTAGGGTGGGCCAGGGGTGACTCTAGAATGTGTTTGTACGATATGGGTATCAAATGAAAGGTGGTAATGAGTATTTTAAAAGGGAGTAATCCTTAGTTCTATATGTGGACGCCTTTTCGAGATATCGCCATAAAGGTGACCAAGGGTGACTCTAGAATGTTTGTACGATATGGGTATCAAACGAAAGGTGTTACTGAGCATTTTAAGAGGGAGTGGGCATTAGGTCTATAGGTGGACGCCTTTTCGAGATATCGCCATTAAGGTGGACCAAGGGTGACTCTAGAATGTTTGTACGATATGGGTATCAAACGAAAGGTGTGTACTGAGCATTTTAAGAGGGAGTGGGCATTAGGTCTATAGGTGGACGCCTTTTCGAGATATCGCCATTAGGGTGGGCCAGGGGGACTCTAGAATGTTTGTACGATATGGGTATCAAACGAAATGTGTTACTGAGCATTTTAAGAGGGAGTGGGCATTAGGTCTATAGGTGGCCTTTCGAGACATCGCCAATAGGGTGGGCCAGGGGTGACTCTAGAATGTTTGTACGATATGGGTATCAAACGAAAGGTGTTACTGAGCATTTTAAGAGGGAGTCGACATTTAGGTCTATAGGTGGACGCCTTTTCGAGATATCGCCATTAGGGTGGGCCAGAGGTGACTCTAGAATGTTTGTACGATATGGGTATCAAACGAAAGGTGTTACTGAGCATTTTAAGAGGGAGTGGGCATTAGGTCTATAGGTGGACGCCTTTTCGAGATATCGCCATTAGGGTGGGCCAGGGGTGACTCTAGAATGTGTTTGTACGATATGGATATCAAATTAAAGGTATTAATGAGGGTTTTAAAAGCGAGTGGCCCTTAGATGTATATGTGAAGGTGTTCTCGCGATATCGACCAAAATGTGGACCAGGTGATCCAGAAAATCATCTGTCGGGTACTGCTAATTTATTTATATATGCAATACCACTAACAGTATTCCTGCCAAGATTCCAAGGGCTGTTGATTTTGCCTTGTAGAACTTTTCATTTTCTTCTACTTAATATGGTAGGTGTCACACCCATTTTACAAAATTTTTTCCAAAGTTATATTTTGCGTCAATAAACCAATCCAGTTACATGTTTCATGCCTTTTTTTCGTATTGGTATAGAATTATGGCATTTTTTTCATTTTTCGTAATTTTCGATATCGATAAAGTGGGCGTGGTTATGGTCGGATTTCGGCTATTTTTTATACCGAGATAAAGTGAGTTCAGATAAGTAGATGGGATAAGTTTAGTAAAGATATATCGGTTTTTGCTCAAGTTATTGTGTTACAGCCGAGCGGAAGGACAGACGGTGGACTGTGTATAAAAACTGGGCGGGCTTCCACCGATTTCGGCCATTTTCGCAGAGAACAGTTACCGTCACAGAATCTATGCTACCTACCAAATTTGAGAAGGATTGGTAAATTTTTGTTCGACTTATGGCATTAAAAGTATTCTAGACAAACTAAATGAAAATGGGCGGAGCCACGCCCGTTTTGAAATTTCTCTTTATTTTTGTATTTTGTTGCATCATATCATTACAGGAGTTGAATTTTGACTTAATTTACTTATATACAGTAAAGATATTAAATTTTTTGTTAAAATTTGAATAAAAAAATAAAAAGTGGGCGTGTTCTTCATCCAATTTTGCTAATTTTTATTTAGCACATATATAGTAATAGTAGCAGCGTTCCTGCCAAATTCATCATGATATCATCAACGACTGCCAAATTACAGCTTGCAAAACTTTTAAATTACCTTCTTGTAAAAGTGGGCGGTGCCACGCCCATTGTCCAAAATCTTACTAATTTTCTATTCTGCGTCATAACGTCAACCATCTGCCAAGTTTCATCGCTTTAGTTGCCTTTGGCAATGAATTATCGCATTTTTTCGGTTTTTCGAAATTTTCGATATCGAAAAAGTGGGCGTGGTTATAGTCCGATATCGTTCATTTTAAATAGCGATCTGAGATGAGTGTCCAGGAATCTACATACCAAATTTCATCAAGATAGCTCAAAATTTACTCAAGTTATCGTGTTAACGGACGGACGGACGGACGGACGGACGGACGGACGGACGGACATGGCTCAATCAAATTTTTTTCGATCCTGATTATTTTGATATATGGAAGTCTATATCTATCTCGATTCCTTTATATATGTACAACCAACCGTTATCCAATCAAACTTAATATACTCTGTGAGCTCTGCTCAACTGAGTATAAAAACGTGCGTTGAGCGCCAATAAGCTCCAATGCCAAAAAAACAGGAAGGGAGAAAGCAAATATTTGAATATCCTTAGGCGTATGTGTGTGTGTGTGTGCCTTCATATCGTTAACGACGACAAAGGCGAGCTGTGGCAAATATTGTGAGATTGGATGAGGAAGCTTATAAGGAGAACATACGAGTGTATATGTTTGTATGTATATGTAGATATGCTCATTGTCAGGTGAGACATTGCTGGAAACAGCTGTTGCCACATTTAGCGCCATTATCATATTTTAGCCAAATATGAAAAATCCTTTTAATATGCGATGAGCATCATATATATGTCTTTAGCTTTGCTGAGTTAATGTATGTATGTATATGGTCCTCTTAATCTTTACTACAAACATACGTTGGTCTATGTATGTATGATGTAAATTTTTATACCTTTCATGGAAAATGAAATGGTATATTAATTTCGTCACGAAACCGAAAATTGTAAGTCCTTAAAGGAAAATAGAGAGACCCACCATTAAGTATACCGAAATAATCAGGTGAAGGGCTGAGTTGATTAGCCATGTTCGTCTGTCCGTCTGTCTGTTTGTATGCAAACTAGTCCTTCAATTTTGAGATATCTTGTTAAATTTGGTGAGCGGGTGTATTTGGATGTCCGATTAGACATAGAGGTCGGTTGTATATAGTATGTATCTCATACAACCGATTGTTCAGATGTATTGTTGTGTAGTATGTATTGTATGTATTTTTGTGTCAAAAATCATAGAGATCGGTGATATATATAATATATATATGATGGTATATATAGTATATATATTTAGTATATATATATTTTTTACGATTCGGCCCATTTTAACAACTAGAAGCTTGAAATTTCACCAACTGCTTACGTGTATAGCATATATTGATGTCTGAAAAAATCATTGAGATCGGTGGTATACATAGTATATATCTCATACAACCGATTGTTCAGATAAGAAACTTTGCGCAATTTCTGCCTATTTTAAGAGCATAGAGGCTTCAAATTTCAACGAATGCTTACGTATATAGCATATATTGTTGTCTGAAAAAATCATAGAGATCGGTTATATATAGTATATATATGGTGGTATATATAGTATATATATATAGTATATATATATATTGTTTCGCAAATTTTAGCCCCATTTTAACAGCTAGAAGCTTCAAATTTCACCGAATATTTACGTATATAGCATATATTGTTGCCTGAAAAAATCATAGAGGTCGGTTGTATATATATTTTATACCCCATATAAACTCTAATTTTTGCCCCCATTTTGCGGCTAGAAGCTTCAAAATTTATCAAATTTCATCAATAGTTACGTTTACGTCATATATTGTTGAAATACGTGATTCGTAGTCATAGTTTTTACACGCAGACCACAAAAAACCTGAAACTCTGCATCCTCACGCAAAGTACCTACCTGTTTTTTATTTTATATTTATCTTAAAAATCGTTTAGGTATGTAGATCTGTTCACTAGATATTTCTTATCTTATACATCCGATTATTCGGAGATTGCGAACGGGATAAGATTATTGTTCAGCCCCATTCATGAAAGGTATGAAGTCTTCGGCATAGCCGAAGACAGTCCCGTCCTCACTTGTTTTTCTTTGTTTTCTCTGCATACAAAATTGAATCAGGTGAGGCCGACGGGCGTAGGGCACACATACTCACACGTTGTATTTTACCACTCCAAGAATTTCACACTTCACACATATACACACGCATCTCATTTTGAAATTACATTCACCTTTAGGGTGTCAAAAAAGGATTTTCTCAACATACATGCCATCTAAAAAAAATAAAATTGCCTTCAAAGGCGCGTATCTTTTCAACATAACATTTATGTGATGGAATTATTGTAATTTAATGATACTTACAAAGGACATGAATGGCTAATGAAATTAGGTCTTTAACTTTGATTCGAATTCATGTTTAACATTTATTTCCTAGAACTCACCTTTTTTGCAGGAATATAATTAAAGAAGCAAAATAAAGGTGCAAACTCCCTTCTTTCGGTTTTCTCAAGCATAAATGTCAAATCAACGTCAATCATATGATAACTATTTAGTATGACCAGATGACACCTTCAAGGCCATACCGCCCTCCCACCCCTAGATCCATTAGGAACTTATCGTCGTGAGAGCCTTAACTGTTAAAGTAACAGGATTCGCCACGGGTACGTGAGGTTGACAATTGGGTTGGAGAAGTTAAATTTTGAAAGGGTTTCGCTACGCAACCCCTTAAATCAATTTGGTATTTTAGTCGCCTCTTACAACAGGCTTACGAGCCGCGGGTATATTGTAAGCCCCCTAACCCGTTGGAGTAGGTGTGATCACTCATTATCACATGTCGTCAGTATACTCTAACGGAAGTCCAAGGAAACTTGCGGTTTCAACAAAGTTGGATCAAAGAGAAACGGGTTATAGGGGGGTTGGTCCCACATTGCAATTTAAAAGATGGTTGGAGTCATGTGGACACAGATTTCTGCTAAGTAAGTGTTTAACCTATTGTCTAGATCCAGTATCCAGATCGAAATTGGGTAAGAGAGATGCGCGCCTCCATGAGAAGACTTTTCTCCTCATCTACGACTTTCAGGTATTGGACTCTGATAACGACATTTGCCGGGAATTTTTCATCAAAAGACTTTGCTAACTCATGGCGGATGAGGTTGAGGGTATGTTTGTGGCCATCTGGTTTCAAATGGCTGAGTCCTTATGCGCCGGCTTTCTTCATAGTGCAGAGAGAAGGCTCATAATGCCCCAAGGCGGCGGCGCATCTTCTGTAAATTTAGGATAAACTGTGAACATTTAATTTCTCCTTTTCTTTTAGGAAGATTAGTCTCGTCTCTCTGGCGATATAAGAATGCACCTTGGCAGTTGATTGAAGTTCTTTTTTCAGGCCTAGAGGAAGCCTTCTAGTGTAATTTTTCTAAGCTAGACGACCATATCGAGGATGCGTAGCACATAGTTGGTTCCCCAGGTAGGTAGATATGAGCGTTTATATGTCTTTTACCCAAGTGCTGCCAGCGAGAGCTTGAGGATTTTGTTACGAATCTAAATTTTATTTACATCTGCGGTTGCATGCTTGCCAAAATGTAGGTTACTATCGAACGCCACATCTTATATTTTAGGATGCCGGACGGCCGTTATTTCATCGGT
>JARSSU010021390.1:0-90882 GCA_029619165.1 Eurosta solidaginis
CTCTCCTCTGCTTCGGTACTACCTTGAGACACAGTTTTGTAATCATCATAGCCTTGTCATTTGATCCTGACCATAATAATTTGAAAGTGAGGCAGTAGCACTTACTTCCCACATGGGAGGGGCTATTCAGTAGAATTTTTGGGATCATTTCAGACTGTTTTCGAAAAAGTATCAGTATTATTTCGTAATAGCTTTGAACCATTTCAGAATACCTCAGGAACCATTTCGGGACCATTCAGGGATCATTTCGGACTATTTTTGTATCACACAGGCTTGTTTTTTTGAGCTGATTTCGGACGATCTTCAAGAAAATTTCGAACTTATTTTCGGGAAAGTTCTGAATTTTATTTATTTTTTTAATCACATTGCAACTGTTATTTCAAGATTGTTTTTGGGAAAGTTTCGAGACTACTACGGGATCATTTCGAAGCTGTGGTAGAGTAATTTCTGAATGTTTTTGGCATCATATCGGACCTATTTCCAAACCATTTCTGGATTAACTCGGCATATTTTTGCTACAGCTTCGACACTATTTCTGATTTATTTACGGATTGTTTTTTTCAAGATTATTTCGAATGAATGTCAAGAAAATTGTGGAATTGTTTATTATGCGATCAGTGTCAATTTCGGAATGTATTTTCGGGATCATATCAAAACTATTTGGGATGGTTTTTGGGTTATTCATAATCATTTTGTTTTCGGTATAGTATAGAGTTCATATTGGGTTTATTTGGTGATAGCTTCGATCCTTTACGGTCGTTACGGAACAATTTCTGGTTGAGATTGGTAAAATGAGAACGACGCGAATTGGTAGAGAAATCTCTTCGGAGGTAAATCGTGCCGTCTATTTATTTATTTATTTTTTTCTTAAAAAAAATATTTCATTTAAAACAAAATCCTTCGGAATTTTCCATTGTGCACCGCTAGTTGTAGTTGATTATCTGCCCTCCTTGCCTTCCACTTTGCCTTGTTGTGTCGACGTATTTGCTCTGACCATCACCATGATGATGAGGAGAAAACGAGGAGTCATACATACATATTTATGTTTGTCTGCATGGAGGTGCCTACCATGTTTATTTTGCATTGTGGGCTTAACATATATGAAATGTGTACTTTTTTGGGAATGCTTATAATTTTTGTAGATTTTGTTGTTGTTGGTATCCTCTTGATTATTGGTTTCGATGTTTTGATGCATGCATACACACATTCACATACCGACATAAGCATATAAAAATGTCAATATATATGTATGATTGCATATATTCTCGCATACTCACTCTTATTTGCGGTGCAATCATAAAATTCCGAGCATAATCCGCAGAACATGCAACATTGCAGTTGCAGACGCATAAACAAACGCATAACCATGAAAGTACTCACATTCACGTATAGATGTGCTTCATACATACATACACTTCCAGTATTGCGCTTTCATGTTTGAGTCACGCATTCAGATGCAAGCTTGATCAGCTTCCTTGCGATTGTGGGAAGTTATCGGAGTTTTGGGCATGTTTGTGACATCTTCTCATAGTTGACATGCATCCATTTTGAATATCGATTATAAATACATACTTACAAACATATGAGTATATGAAAGATGTATGACGAGGTTTCCGTTTTGATTTCAAAAAAGTTATTGACATATTGCAAACAAAGAACTGAAACCCATTCGAACTTTAACCTTCAAGGCAATGCGAGTTCAGTGCATTAGCGGAGTGCTTGTTCTTATCATCTTACGACTAAATTCGGATACCAAAGGTTGTAAGTAAAATGAAAGAAGGGAATTGTTTTAAAGAGACCTCAGATTGGGATCCAGCGCGTTGAAATACAAATAGATATTTACGTCTGTATATGGGTCTGATCAAATGTACCGACCAATAAAATATAAATGGCAGATTTATTTCTTTAAATTTTATTCAAACAAAAAATTTTGAACCATATTCGAGGTTTCGTGTGCTACAGGCAGGAGTGTGTTGGACTTGGAGCAAATTCGTAGATGTAAAACGATTTCTTCTCCTAGCTTTCTTAGCAGGAACATATACATACATACATCCGTTGTGAGTGCAAAAGCGCGACCCCCGCTCTGCAAGGCTTTTTCTAAGTTTTTGATGTTTCTTTTTCCAGACTTGGCGGAGACGGAGCCACCGCAGAATAAATAGATAGATTACTTAAGTCTTAACACATTACATAGTTCAACTACATAAATGCATAATTATATTGCTGCACATGTCTGGACTGGACGGGAGTTCAAACATCATAGTAGAAGTTTGTTAATAGGTTAGTGTGCAATCTCGTTGCAATGAAAATTTGGGGTTCTTAATATTTGTTTGGTTGATCTCTTTAACTTTATTGGTTAACCATTTATTTTACAACTCATTATGCAAATCGTTACAAGTTCATTTAGTAGCTCAAAAATCTTCCCAGTGCTGGCAGTAATTTTCGATACTTTTTCTTTATTTTTCGTAGTTCTACCACTTATGGTGTGTTCTCATGCCGGATTGATAAGTTGGGATTATACAGTTAGAAATGATTATGTTTGAATCTATCATCCCTTTCTCGCCGTTAAGAACGCTCTGCATGCAGTCAAAAGCATATCATTTTTATTTCAATTATATAGACGTTTAGAATAACGTCAGAGGAGAATAAGGTTGCAAGCCATGGAAGTTGATACCGCTATACTGCGATGAGTCAGATTAGAGATTGATAGGAATGGAATCAATAAGCTCGCTGAGGAAGTAGCAAACATGTACGATAAGAGTGGAGAAGGGTACGATGCAGAGAGAGTAGATAGTTTTCTCAAAGTACAGGACAGCATAGAGATTTATAAAAATGGAAATTCTGAAGTGCTTCCATCTTTTGCTTAAACTGAACCTATTGCAATTTGTGGGATATCACAATGTTAAAAGTGTCAGCTAAAAGTACTGAGGAGGAGGTGGGGCTGCATAGCAGCGGCCTTAGATTGATTTATATATGTATATAGCTCAAACTTCAGCGCTGTTAGCACAAGTGTGGCTAACAACTGTCCACTATGTATCCAATTAGCAACAGTTCGCTTGGCGTGACTGCCTTCCAGTTTTTCTGTAGGGAAAACTACCTAAGGAATAGAAATATAAAAAAATTTATCAAGACACAAAACCCATATTAAAAACAACACCTGTAACGGCCTCTGGTTTTCGACTGGCATTCATTAATATCGCTCGAGCATTAAGGCAGGGTGACTAAGTAATCATCTATTGCTGAAGTTTCAGAGTGAACACAATTTTTGTAACGTAATTTAGCCACCATTTCAAAGACTGAGGGGAATATCAGTTCTCCTCATACGCCGGCTTAACAAATTTCAGCAAACTTTTCAAAAACGTCCTATCTCATCATTAATTCCAAATATTTATAAGTTTTTCAAAATATTGCAATGTCTGGAATAAAGCTTAATCATCTGATAGAGTTTGGCACCAAATCGAAAAGGTAAAGCCATAGGGTCCTGTAGAACGCCACGGACGACTTATAGGAGAAATTGTTTTTAATATTAAAACGTCAGATTTGCACATGGTCATAAGCTATTTTTCCGAAATGGTCATGAAGTCAAACGGAAATTTCTCAAATGATCATTATGTAAACATTTAAAATGGTACCAAAGTCAAATGACCATGCGGGCATTTGAAGTGGTCATACATCAGTTGACTTGTCGCCGTTGACCTTATGTCACCCAACGCAAAAAAATGTATAATAACTAGCTATAAGTTCTAATTTTCTTCGCTGCAAATAGAAATGATCGTGAAATGCAGTTTACCGCATCCAAGAAAGCCAACAGCTGGTGGATAAAGCCGAGTTCTTCAGTAATCCGGTCGGCTTTTGTTTCCACTCTATGAGCCACCTGCAAATCTTAGTTACGTATTACATATAGGTACGTACATGTAAAAAGAGTTGTCATTTAACGAAGCTTATTAATGAGCTTTATACAGTCAGTACATTACATTTCTTAACGTTCATCAGTGATGCACACATGGGTCTCCTGCAAGCAACTCGTTTTCTTAAAAAGCACAAATTATTTATGTGCGCTGGGGAACTCTTAACTTTTGTAGCGCAGGTATGATAGCACACAAAAATAAATAAACTTTCTTTGATACCACCATCGAAGCAGTGCATCACTGATCTATGAATGAGCACACTACTCTACTTATTCCCTGCAAAAATCGTTGGATCATGTGGTCCACTTGTGTCATACTGGAGTACTCATGGATTACTCTGATGTATTGCTGATCTGCAGTATATGGCCCAGTCCTAGGACATCGCAATGTTAACTGGACCATATTTTTTGTATGAATTGTGGTTATTTTGGAGCACTCGCTTGGTCCATAGTGAGTGCTCCATACATGCATGCATGGAGTACTCGCGATTTTTGCAGGGTTGCTACTAGCGCTGGCAAAATGTCATACAGAGTGCAGTGTAGAGAGTTTGAGAAGCGGATGAGCATGTCGCTGGCGTGTGTCATCGTCAAAATAAACGGACTATGCAGATATGCTTAGGATGCTCGTAAATCGTACAGCAAACCGGCCACCAACGATTAGTCTGCAAGATCAATTTAGTATCTTAAGCTTTATTTTACAATAGCAACAAAACTTTGCGTATATCATCAAATAATATGGATTGTTAATGCAACCGTAGCAATTTTTGCTAGAGTTAATCAATATGCAAAGTTAATTTCATTTTATCGCACTCAGCAATCCACTGCAGATCAGTCCATGCGTTCATTGAAATAAATAACGCGACCGGCGCGGGCAAACAAATGAATGAATGAATGACAATCAATGATGACATCTCGACAAACAAGAAATTTAGTTGAGTTGAATAGATCCAAGAGTCTCAGTAGTTGGCGTAGCTGCAGTTGGATGTTCATCAATTTATAAAAAGTGTTATTGTTTTGCTGTGACAGGTGAAGATCTGGTTATATCTACATAAGTAAATATTTTATGTTTTCAATTCTTATGTATGTACTTTGTATATTATGTGTAGTTTATGAATATAGGAGGCCATTGCAGCTATCTGTATGGATCTGCAAAAATTATGTAAATGTCTCATGGGACTATAATTCGAAGATCTTTCATAGGAACGTCGGTTTCCTTAAGGGGGCAAAACCACTGCCCAAGAAATTATTCGAAATTGGTTCCGAAATGATATCGATATAATTCCAAAATAGTCCTGAAGTAATACTGAAATGATGCTGCTGATAAATCTTAAAAGATTTCAAAATGTTCCAAAAGTTGTTTCAAAGGGATAACTAAAATAATCATGAAATGATTATAAAAACACTTTCCAAATTGATTGCCTGATTCGTTGGCGTTTTCATGAACGCAAAGTCTGGAATTACGCTTCACAGTTGCCAAGTGGTGTGATGGTAGCGTGCTCCGCCTATCACACCGTATGCCCTGGGTTCAACTCCCGGGCAAAGCAACATCAAAATTTTAGAAATAAGATTTTTCAATTAGAAGAAAATTTTTCTAAGCGGGGTCGCCCCTCGGCAGTGTCTGGCAAGCGCTCCGATTGTATTTCTGCCATGAAAAGCTCTCAGTGAAAACTCATCTGCCTTGCAGATGCCGTTCGGAGTCGGCATAAAACATGTAGGTCCCGTCCGGCCAATTTGTAGGGAAAAAATCAAGAGGAGCACGACGCAAATTGGAAGAGAAGCTCGGCCTTAGATCTCTTCGGAGGTTGTCGCGCCTTACATTTATTAGTTTCCAAGTAATTACGTTCATTTATTCTTATTCTAAGTACGAACATAAAGTGATGGTGAAATAACCTTTAATAGTTCTTAAATGGTTTCGAAATAGTCTCGAAATTGGCCAGAAGCTGTCCCGAAACGATCCCTAAAATTATTCAGAAGTGATCCTGAAATTGTTCGCAATTGATTCTAAAAATAATCCCAAAGATCTTGAAGTGATCCTGGTAGTATCACGTAATGAGACTGAATAGGATAGAAATGATCCAGAAGTTGTTTTGAAAAAATACCTGCAGTGGTCCTGAATTGATCTTGAAATTGTTCTGAATTTATTATGAAATAATTTCGAAATTATTCCAAAAGTTCTCCCGAAATAGTCTCGCAATTGTTTCGAAAATAATACAGAAGTGATCCTAAGTTAAGTAAGGTTGAACTTGCCGGTCCACGAAGACCTCACATAGACTGAATGCGTCCGTAGTCTTACCATAAGTTTATTTAACGACCAAACAGAAAAACCCCTTCAAAAACCAGGACATATCTTATAAAATAAATCCGTCCTCTGGGCAAATACTAGAAGCTTTCTAGGACTTATGACACTTGCTGCTTTTGGACCTGACAGCTGTATCATTCCTAACAGCTGTAATCTTAGCCTGGCAAGCGAAATGCTCCTAAAATTGTTCCACATTTGTGCCGAAGGAGCCTCGAAGTAATTCCGAAAATAATCTAGAAGTTATATTTCAATTGGCACAAAATTGCATCGAAAGAGTTTGAAAAATATCCCCAAAGTAATCTTGAAGTGCTCCTAAACTCATCCCGATAAAACAGTGCCGAAGTAGTCCCAAAGTGGTTCAAGAATACAATGTAATTCCATCCCCTTCAAAATTTGACCGTAGTCCGTCAAACAGTTGAGCATGGTAATTTACGGTATTATTCACTTTTAACATAAATCCCGTTTTTATTTTCGACCTTTCAAATTTGAAACTAGCAAAGGACTTTGTCCACTTCGGAACTCGCTTTGATATCGAAGATAAAGTCAGTTCAAAATTTTAATAAAGCATCACTCTAGCTACTATGAACTGAAAGGATAGAGAATGAGCCTGACGACAGTAAGATATTTGCCTCTTTAGGTCTCGTATCATTACTGTTGTTGTCCTCACATCACTAAAGCACTCTCCGAAGGTTGAGAATAATGGTGCGGTTGCCCTTTTTCTGTTCAGAAACTAATACTAGCACTTTCTGTAACAAGCCAAACTGCCGGGTGAACGATTTTTTAACCCTCCAACTATCTAGTCCGTGAATCATCCTTAACCCGATGGGACAGTATCATTCCGTCTTGCTATACGCAGAGATATCTTCAAGCCACTATCTTTATTTATTTTCAGAATTCTATCGGGTATTTTAAGGTTTTTGTTTTATTATACCAGCAAGATGACGAAACACAATGCAAATTGTTGATACATATTTATGTAAAGTATAACATAGCATATACGAAGTATCATACATATTTGCGAATATATATCTTAACATACTTACAAAAAAGAGTTAGGCTTTCTTATGTTTTTGCATTGCTACCAAGTTGAAAAAAAACTATTTTTAGCCATTTATGGCGGGAGTTGTGTTATACACATTTGCTGTGTCCTGTCTTCCCACCATACTGTTGAAGCTCCCCTCCCTAACAAATCAAATCACTCGCTTAACTACCTGCCACCGAACCTGCCAATATCCGGCGTAATTTATTGGCTTAATTTAATTTGAATTGAATTGAGCTGTGCAGGTTGACTTCGAGACACACGAGTATGATAGAAACTGAGTTCGCATGCGCAGCCGGCCGGCTGGTTGGTTGGTTGGTTAGTTGCTGGGTTGGCTTGTTAGCCATGCGATTGTCTGCATGCGCATGCTCAACAGCCGCCACAAATGTGATGACTATGGCGGCAGCGTGTTGCTTATCGGCATATCGATCAGCTCCACATATGTACACATGAACATTTGTGACTTAGCGGCAGTGACGACGATTCCTGCTGTGGTGGACCTGCTCGATACTAGCTGTTGGAATGACCTTGCCAAAACTAGAGAAATGAAACAATATAATAGGCATTCAACTATTTGAATATTGATTAGTTAATAACTCAGTGTAGGAAAATGTTTGGCTTAACGGTGAGAGGATTGTGCTTATGTTAAAGAAGTGAATGTTTGTATGAGGGAGCAAATGAAATGCCTGTAATTCTTTGATTGCATCAACCGGTCTCACAAGCAAACAAATTACCTTTGTGAGAATTTCTTTTATGGTGGGGAGAAACTGGATAATTTTTAAGCCAATTGCCTGAAATGAAGGTAAGTCTTTCTTCTGCTGGTTTCCATAGCCGTGGGTGCTTTCCTGTACTGTCACTGTCGAATATAGCGAGGAGTACTTTATTTTCTGGAGCGTTTTCCACCATTCGTAATATATGGCTTACTTTTTTGAGTGTTTGTTGTGCAAATCATTAAATCTTTTTTGATTATTTATAGTATTCTATATCCATCCTCCACGTCAATATCTACCCTCGCACTTATTTCGATCTTATTTATTTATTTATTTATTGAAGTCTATGAAATACAGGTTTCTTACAGACTAAAAGCTATGTGTATCAAACAACGCAAAAATTTAACAATATATTACAAAACTGTATTAATTATGTTAATAAGTTCATACTTCGATATTGAGAAATCAAACGAAACAAAGTTGGAGATTTATTTTTACCCAGACAAGACAGTGTCACAACCTGTCCCCTGAGCTGTGGTGGCCACCTCTGTGGCACTCTCCAGAGACGTATTTATGAACCTTTTCGACCTTAATCAATATAATTTGGTACACTGGCCATATTTCTATCTCAGCACCGAAAATATTTTTGAACATCGGGCCATCGTCTTTCACTGGGAAGATGGAGCCCTTTCTTAGGGCATTAAGATTAATTTGGGTCTACTTTGGTTCAAATTCGGAATTGCTCAAATAATCTGACCTATTTCTACACCTTTTCCAGTTTAAGTTCAGAAAATTGCAATTCAAGTTAAGAAAATAACAATTCAAGTTCAGAATTTCCAATTTAAATTCAGAATTTCCAATTTAAATTCAGAAATTTACAATTCAAGTTCAGAAATTTACAATTCAAGTTTAGAAAATTACAGATCAAGTTCAGAAATTCCAATTGAAATTCAGAAAACTACAATTTAAGTTCAGAAAATTACAACTCAAGTTCAGAATTTTCATTTCAAGTTCATAAAATTACAATTCAAAATCAGAAAATTACAGTTCGAATTCAGAAATTTACAAGTAGGGTGTTAATTTTCAAAAGCTATTTTAATTAATTAATTTTATACTTATATGTTACTTGCGGTAATGTTGATGCTTCGTTGACCATGTTGCCAAAATGGTGGCTTGGGTATAAATGTACCGTAAGCTTCTTCAAGGTGTGTACATCCCGAACCTTGAAATCAAATGGAGGATAATTCTCTCCAACAAGCGCATGATGACGCCACGGCCAAGAAAGTACTTCAGTCGAAACAGCAGTTTGTAAGCAGTGGAAGGGGAGACCTCAACAGAGTTGCGAAGGTGGAGGAAGACTTGACCTCGCATGGTGCTCCCAATCGCCGTCAGTTACCGCGAAACAGGGAAAGCTGGCATGATTTGTTATGAAACTGCCAAAACCGCGATTAAGTGCCAATTCATGATGAATGAAGATGATGGCGGGTAAGTTGAGATATTTTGACATATGGCGCCAAGATCTGTGCATACAGTACCTATACGTTACTTCCGGGAGTGTGGACGCTCCTTTGACTGTTTAAGTGGTCATATCATCGTCATCACTGCTGTCATACTCAGTGCAAATCAATGGTTGTGACGCTAAAAATATAGCTGGATGGCATTGCAATTGCTTCTTATGAGAGAGAGATTTTTTCTTCGCTATCTCGCAAAATTGATTTAAACGAGTTAAGACCAATTCTTCCTTAACACATAGGTACCATCTTACATACATTTATTTCCATTGGATGAAAAAAAATACTCGACACATTTTCTGAACTTGAATTGAAAATTCTGAACTTGAAATTGAATTGAAATTTCTGAACTTGAAATTGGAATTTCTGAACTTGAATTGTAATTTTCTGAATTTGAATTGTAAATTTCTGAATTTAAATTGGAATTTCTGAACTTGAGTTGTAATTTTCTGAACTTGAATTTAAAATTCTGAACTTGAATTGTAAATTTCTGAACTTTGAATTGTAAATTTCTGATTTTGAATTGGAAATTCTGAACTTGAATTGTAATTTTCTGAACTTAAACTGGAAAAGGTGTAGACCATTTCGAGATTGTGTCTCATTCATTTCGTTGTTGTTTTCAAGATCATTTCATGATTTCAGGACAATTTTAGAATAGTAGCGGAAAAATTTCGAAATGGTTTCGAGAAAGCTTTCGGGCTACGTTTTATGATTTAGGCACTGATTTGGACGGTGCTGCGATTCATACATATTTCAGGGCTGTTTTCGGCATTATGTTGGAACGTTGAACCGATCTCGGTACTTTGTTGGGAAGCTGAGCCGTTTCGCTATCACTTCTGGACTCGCGATTGCTTATAGAATATTTTAGAGTAAATTTTATATCATTTCGGTTTTGCTTTTAGCATGAAACTAGGAGTGTTTCGAGATCATTTAAGGATTGTTTTCGAGATCAATTCGGGATTTTTTTATAATATTCAGTATAATTTCTGGACTATTTCAGTATATTTCATGATCATTTCGTATTCCTCTCTGGGAGCAATTTTTGCAAATCGTTGTAACTCTGAGTCGACCGAGACCTAAGATTGGGCAACGCATAACCTACAAATACACAGGCACAGTGCACTAAATTTCAAATTCCATTGCGACTATAGTTGGCAGAAGCCGTTGATGAGTTGGAATAAAACATACAGGTCCGCCACAAAATGTATAGTAGTTGGTGGAATAGAAAATTTAGTGCACTGTGGCCACCTACGAACTTAGATTTCCAGTTCAACGAAATTTTTTGATGCGGATCTCAAACTACAGTACTTCACCTCCATTGTCTTTCTCCAAATACTTTCCCATACAGGCCACTTTTGTGCGCATGCTGTGACTGTTGCTATAACCGTGATAATAATCCGGTACGTCGCGACATCCTCTGGTACTTTCCCGATTGTCCCGAGAGTGATTTGTTTGCCCACTCGATCTTTCGCATCATCATATTTCACTTACGAGTTGAAAGCCCTTAAATTTAACGACGAGATCTTTTAAGAGTCCAAGCTTTTGGTTGCAATCTGTCTAAATAATCGTTAATATCTATCAAAAGGATTAACCCATACCCTAAGGTGCCAAGATCGGGCCTGGAAGCTGTCAGCTCATACTGGGAAGACGCTGCAAAATAAAACTGGTTTGTGTCTATCAGTGTTCGAAATACATTAGATTGACATTAAGCAATAACCAACTGTATGCCAAGAAGACGTTTCCCGGCTATTATTCTCCTTGAAGCATAGTCGAACATTGCTTTCGTGGGGATGAAACACATGGTATGTTAAATTTTATTATAGCTAAATAAATAACGCATAAAATCAGTTTCATTATAATATTGATGATGTGAGCGCGTTGGTATGAAAATTATTGCATTTACATTATACCCAGATGTAACTGAAATATGTGTCTATGTTTCACCCTCTACACTAATTCTATGTATTCTATGCGTGTTCACTATTCATCGCAACTGATTCAGCTATATGTTATACACTATGGCCACCAGCGGTTTGTGTCTCCGAGTTTAGGTACACCCTGTTCTGTAGCTAGTTATTTAATCACTGCCGCTAGATGGGTCTCCTAAGCATTATCTAAGCGAGGATAAGCGTTTTTTTATGCGCAAAGGTAAACGTATAGGTACGCGTGTAAAAAAACACGGCTATTGAAAAGTTTTATGTTTATATGTATGTATGTTGCTTGGTATTTTGGTACCTCCATTCCCTTACCTTGCGATGCTTCATTGGACTTTACCTCATCGGCGTCTTGGCTCCATAAGCTTTACCCTCTTACATACTTCTGTAGTTTATAAGCACTCATATATATTCAGTGGGGCGGTCGTTCGTTGGACCAACGTTCGCTGATTGGAGCATGACAGGAGCAACAACAACAACAACAACAAAAAAATAAATAAAACAACGGTGAAAGCAACAAATGGTGCAACAGAATAAAATTAAAAAGAAAAGAAACATGAAAAGGCAACATTCAAAATGAGATCATAAAAAAGCGTACATTTTACAAAGAAGCAAACTTACAAACAAACATAAATGCAAAATATTTTACTGCGAAAGAAGCCCCAATATGAACGGAGAAGGAGATGCTGAGACCAAGTTAAATATTATTCGTCTGCCTTTATGTTTTGTATTTTATTTCATTTAAAATCTTCTTAAATCCAGCTGGTGGAGTGAGTCTGTGTTGAAGCTCACAAAGATTTTCATAACTTTTGTGATTTGCGCAATTTTATTTCAGTTCTGTTTTACGTACCAAACAAAACATGCTTTATTATAAACAGATGTAACTCGAAATTACGATTTTTATAGATTTGATGACCCTGGATACGTTTTCAAAGTAAGCAATATGCACTTGCTAATCACAAAGTCAGGGATGAAAAGCTGTTTTTTCATTCTACTGCCGGAAAATATTTCTCCCAGAATTTATCACCTTCACCGGCAGGAAACTGGTCTTCGTCAGAGTGGCCCATGCTTAGCATTAATGAAGTAGATTTTCTCATCGCCAAAAGTCCAAATATCAACTCGGCCCAGTAGATTGTAGCAGCGCATATACGCGTACGAAGACTTTGCATTCAGAACCGCAGATAAAGTTTGGTTTGTGTAGGAACCTTCGTCGATGGTTGGGGTGGAACTCCGCCAATGTAACCTGCTGCAGGTCCTACTTCCTAACAAGATACTTTGTAGGAATTTGAGTCAAACACACAGCAGAAGCAGTCGAAAAATTTGCGTACAATGCCCGATCTCCCAGTAGAATCTGATAAGAGCAAAGAGAGCGAGAGAGATTGGCGTCTTTAGCCCGGAAAGAAGAAAGCGCAAGAAACGATGATTTGAAAGCAAGATAAACATGGATTCTAAGTGCTAAGCAATGGAGAAAGTTTTGGAAGCACTTAGTAGAAAAGAAAAGGCAAGAGAATATCTCACAATTCGCGACAGCATTTAGAATTGTCCAAAGCTTGGCAGGCGTATTTGACCCAACTAACCTCGAAAGCGAGCGCGTACCCGTTGTACTGTGGAAGTACATCAAAGAGAGTTTTGCTGACAAGGCGGTTGCAAAAAATATAGAGAAGAAAAATAGTTCTAGTATGCCAGGAAGAGATAAAGTAGTTGTTAGCTAAAAGGGATAACGAGGATGTTCAAGTTTACCTAGAGATTTTAAAGAAAGCTATCGTTGTGATTCTGGCAATTCGCTCGAAGATAAGCATAATGCCGAAACAGTTGCTTCATTTTGAATTTTATTACGCTCATAATAGCCGGACTTCTTCGTAGATATTGGCGATTACAATATACAACCAACCTCGGCGAGTTGAGTGCCCTAACCAAAATCTCTTTCATTTTATATGGTGATATCAGCTTGCACGGCAACTCCTCTAGTTCCGTAGCCTGCCTCAATGATACTTTTAAATTTTTTGGCGTATCTTAATCTAACTCTTTGGCACAATGCAATCAGATCAATATGCGATTTCCCAACCGAGCTTCTCTCCAACAATTATTTCTTAGGCGACACTCCGAAAGGAAAATATTATTGTTATTTTATAGATCGAAACCAAAAGTAAACTCTCCTCGCATATGAGGTAACCACAGATATCGCGGAACTCCCTAAAAAGACCGTTCCTACGAACAGGAGAGTGAAACCTGTATAAAGGTTACTCTTGAGCTCCTGCTCGCCGCGACACTAGCTTTCATCGACCATGGGGGCCTTGCAAAACGCTCAGGCGTCACAGCTTGTTGCCTTTTGAGTAATGCACCTTACTCTGTATTGGGTACCACGGGATTTTAGGACGCATCCGGGGATGTATTATAAGGCCCTAACTCGTAGGGGGAACCTAGTCTACAGCTGAATTGCGACTTTCAGTCAATGTTGCCAAAGACATACCCTAACGGTTCTTCGCCTGCCTAGCTATAAGTGCAACATTTCATCATTCAAATTGAAAATTTCATTTATCCAGATATTTAAGTTAATTTTCTCGATGAAGATATATTACAACGCCTATATTTGAAATATTTCGGCGCCTAATTAAGCTGTTGAAATACTAATTTCATATTTACAACAATGTTTAGTTTAAATTTAAAGAAAACACAACAACAACTACATTTAGCACAAGAAAGCATGAATACATTTGAATTGGCTGAAACTATCAACGACCTGCCACTTAATTTTATTAATTGAGATCATAACATAAATAGACTTGTCGTCTGCTTACATTGCTAGACAATCAGCGGTGCACATCGCTTTTTAGTGGCATTCAACATGCACAATACACTTGCAGTCAATCCACATACACATGCAAGAGTTCATCATAACACAAACTAAACGTTTTGTGGCAACAACCAACAAAGAAACCAGGCCCCTCTAACACAATCATGCCACCTTTGCGTGTGGCATCCAGCACTTGAGTCCAAGTATCACACTCTAATAGACAAACTAAAGTAAGGCTGATATTCCCAACTCTTCACCTCACTGCACCGCACAGAGTTATGACAGACAAATAGTAAAATTTGTTGCATTTAAATGATAAGTTGTCAAAATGGTCTGGAGAGATTAGGTTATGCGCCGTGATGATGAATGCTACGCGACGTAGACAATCGCTCAACAAAACTTTCAACAACAACAACATTAGCAACAAAATCAGTTCTATCCTTTACACGTTAATATGATTTTACCCATTCGCCAACTTCTTGGTGGATCCAATGGATCTCTGTAGCACTCACTGACAAAGTGTTGATGGTTGTTTTTGTTGTAGTACTCGGCACTTCAACTGCTTTATTTGGCGCTTTGGCTGGTGGTTTTTGGCTGGTGTTGGTTGGATGAGTTGGTATTTGGTGGCTGTTTGCCACAAATAATTACCACAAAGATATTTCATGCTGATGCTTGGGAAACATTTAATGAGCTGCTCAGAGCGGCAAGGACTGACAGCGTTGACGTTGCTTGTCATAAATGATGGGCTTGAAGTTTACTAATGGTGGTTTTACACACTATCGGGCTACGTATTTATGTACATACCGTTACACGTGAAAAGAAATTTGTTTTGGATAGTTGTTAGAGTTGAATATATTTATTGGAAAACATTTGCCACCAACAAGATTGGGAAGACGGACCTTACGCAAAATGGGTTCCTGGACATAGAGAAGAAGAATATTCGACTGTTTACTTGTCGTAGGGTTTATAATGAAGTAGAAAAGGGGCGGAACTGAGTACCAGAAACTAAAGCGGATATTTGGCACATACGTGGAAAGGGAGTCAACATATCTGCGTCTTGTCACTCTTTTCCAGCTATTTGCCAGTTATGATGTCAAATTCTTGAGTATGAAGTTTGGGTGGTAGCATAAACAAATGAGGTAGTAGTGAAAACTTGCGGTAGCCACTTCAAGGAAGTCAACGAAATCCTGCAATGAGCACCGAAGAGACTGAATGAATGTGCTGACCCTTCTGTTCTAAGCGTTAGTCTTACAAAATCAACAACTTGTAGTTACATTTTTTAACGAAAGGAAAAACATAAGAGCCTGTTAATGCCCAAGCTGATCATGGGTAGTGTGGTCGAAAGGCAATATGATTAAACGAGATACAAGTTACCCGAGATACATTTGTTACCGCAACTGGTACTATAAGGGGTATCCAAGGAACTTCCAACCTGCGAATATTTGAGAGAAAAATCAAGGCATTATATCTTCGAAACTCTATCGGCCCTTTTCTTCAACTCAATAGTCACCCTCACCAAGCTAGTCGAATCCTGCCAAATATGAATGTTAGTTCTAGTTGAATTGTTATTTCGGGAGGGTGAGGATATGAATCACCTATTTTGTATATCTCAACCACTCGTCGTGAAGGTAATACGACTATTATTAAGGCTTCCAAACATTCAGCGAATAAATGCGTGCAATTACAAATTACGTATAGGGCTGACAGCTATTTTGGACATTTTCTTCGGACGATCGCTTAGGTTCCACCTCTCCTTGACTGAGTGAATATAATAATAAGTTCCTAATGTCCCTGAAGTGATATGAGTGGTGATGACAGCAACTATCGGTAGAAACCGGTACAGGGTAGGATATCCTGTTAGTGACGAAGTCGATATCGGTTAGAATGCTAGAGTGCCTATGACGCACAAGGTTATTTACCACCTCTCGAAGCTTTATTGTCACACTCCCTGTCCCGTTCATTCGAACGAGTGCCAGTCGCGGCACCCCTTCCGTTATCCAGACCGTGGCTGAAATGTCTAGAGCAACACACCAAACAAAGACTCCCTAGAAAAGAATGAGACTGGCCACCATATAGTACATCATTTGGCTGCAGTACAAAGCGACTGAAGCTTTCCAAGTCTGGTCTTTCACATTTATATTCGGTGACAGTTTTCTGCTTTTAATAGAATGGATAGCTTATCCGCATTATTCAGTCATGACAATTCTTTGAGAATTGAGTCGCTGGAACAAACTTTTGGTAACACTGTCAGTCTATGTGAGGTTCACAGAGGCCATCCAGTTCAACCTAACCGAACCATATTTATAAATTTCTACCTGAAAAGGATATCGAAGACATCTACATAGGCCATCACTCCTCGCAGCTCCTACCGTCTAAGTCCTGACGCAGGTCGCTTACAATGGTAACCGAAAGCATCCTTCCCTTACCCTTGTCTAAGGCGACACCCTATTCCAATTTGCTGTTGTCGTTTAACCACATCAGAACCACCTATACCACCAGTGCCAGCAGTGTAAGTCGAGCCCCTTCAATGGAACATGGTGGAATATTGTTGAAAGTTCCTTCGATATCAAGAAAGCGCAGATAAGAAATATTTTGCTCCCGACTGATATCCTCTTTATTATGTCAAGTCAGTGGCGTATCCAGGGGGGAGGGATAGATCCCCCCTTCGTAGCTCAACTTCTTATTTTACTTCGTAATTTATATTAAAATTACCAATTTTCCTTCTGATTTAGCAAAAAAATACAAGAGAAAATCAAAATCTCTATATAAGTACGTACATGGGAAGGTAATATTAATGTTTAATTTTGTCATGAAGTATAGAGTACACATGAAATTCCATATCGTTGGTCCCAACGAAGACTAACTCATTTCGTTTTGATTTATGAAAACCTGACACCTTTAGCTTGTTTGCTAATTGGTGTACTGATGTTAATGCCTGGAACTTAAACTAGGTCAGTTTTATAAGCCGTACATTGAAAGTAAAAATATTGTAGCAGAAACCAATGTATGGAGGGCGTTTTTAAAGCGACAAGATCTTTCACCACAAACTGCGCTGGATGCACTTCAAAGTTGCGACAAAACGTCATTTAATAATTTACTTCAATTGTTTAAAATTTTTGCAACACTCCCCGTTTCCACTTCCACATCAGAGCGTACATTTGCACCCTTAAATGATTCTCTTCTGATTATCTTCGCAATTCTACGGGACAGAATATTGATTAATATTGTAACGAATGTTAGCAGCACTGGAGCGATGCTATCATCTCTAAGCCGATGCTAGCAGTGACGTGAATTCACACCCATACATCAATCATTATGTATCTACATAAACGAAACAATAATTGCGTCTACACATATGTACCATGCACGTATACGAGCAGCGGAGAGTCAATGCACAAACACATGCATATATCTGAGATACTCCTATAAGTATGCAATGAGAAAAACTATAAAATTGTGCAATTGTAGTTACAGCTGAGAAGTTTGAGAGCTGCTGGACTAGTAGATTCTGGAAGCGCCTAGAAGATGCGAAGGTTGAAATCAAAGAGTATAAAAGGCGGCAATTGTAGAGGCGCTGGAATTCAGTTGTCAAGCAGTTTCGACTAAAACGCTAGCTAGCGAGCAAGAGCAGTATTATTTTGAATAGTAGAGTTTCATTTGAGCTATCAATCAGTTTGTTATTAAGCAAGCTATTCGTTACACAGTTTGAGTGTTATTGTGAAGTACTTCAATTTACAAATTGGAGTTAATTATTCAACAGTTTAGTGATTCGAACTTAGCAGAGGATTGCAAATAAGAGGATTTGCAAGTAAAATCGTTACATATCTTAGCTTTTTTTTCATTCCCATGTAAGGAGCGGCTGAATGGTTTGACAATGTTGGCGATTCATCGCAATGTACCAATAACACCGGAAGTAATTATTGAGAGATTGAATGTTAAGGAGCGAAGACTAAATTTCGCTTTATAACAAACAAAATTAAATGTTTTACATAAAGCTCTCAATAAATAAATTAAATAAAGATTTTCAATTGAAATAAATGAATAATAACGCAATTTAATTGGTGTGATGGTAGCGTGCTCCGCCTATCACACCGTATGCCCTGGTTCACTCCCGGGCGAAGCAACATCAAAATTTTAGAATAAGATTTTTCAATTAGAAGAAAATTTTTCTAAGCGGGGTCGCCCCTCGGCAGTGTTTGGCAAGCGCTCCGGGTGTATTTCTGCCATGAAAAGCTCTCAGTGAAAACTCATCTGCCTTGCAGATGCCGTTCGGAGTCGGCATAAAACATGTAGGTCCCGTCCGGCCAATTTGTAGGGAAAATCAAGAGGAGCACGACGCAAATTGGAAGAGAAGCTCGGCCTTAGATCTCTTCGGAGTTATCGCGCCTTACATTTATTTATTTTATTTTTTAATTGAAACAATGCAAGTATTTCCCTTGAAGTAAACGATTTGGCATAAGTATTTGCATGTATATATGTATGTATATGATGGTAAATATTGCTTATTTATAAAGAAATATATACAGATGGTAAACCTAGTTACGGTGGGTCTTAATTTCTATTTAACTTGGCAAAATCCTGGATACGTCACTGTGGCAAGTGAATGGAGAACCGTTTCTGCTAACTTTCCCTTATAACAAAAGTTTTGAGATACCCCAAACTGCGTTCGAGGAGTTCGGCTTCTCACGGAAAGATAAAAACGCGTTCCTTCGTTTTTAAAAGGAGCAAAGACTCGCTGATTGTGCCAAAATTTGGCAAAGACGTGAACGCTTTCTCCGCCTGTGAATGAAGGCGAATGCAAGCAAATGCCAAGACTATGAGACATAGCTCCACGTCACGTTATGGGTGTAAGTGAGAGTCAGCCAACTACTGTAGACCGCTAAAGATCTCTTAATTTTTCTTCGAAATTCTGACATCTAGTCCAGAAGACTTGTACGGTTTAAAATAGTTAATGACTCATGTAAGTTGCCTTTTTTTAAGTTGAATGGATGACATTCCTAAGCATTATGGTAACTCTACGTGGAATATATAAAGGTCCAGTCAAGCATTAGATCTACCATCCTTTGAATTACTATCAAACCTCCGTATTGAGTTCTCTAATCAGAGGATCTATTGAGCTGGAGTTTCGTAGTCTTACGTGCTAATTAGTTTGTAGTGATATAGCCAGATGTTTAAACCTTAAATTTGTTGTTTCTGTTATAGTTGTAGTAACGGATAAATACTCCTCGAAGGTTTAGAGGATTGCTACTTACGCGGTCAGCCTTTGACGGACATGGATTCGATACATTTCGTTATTAAAAGCTTCCGGAACTAGTACAACTGCTAAGCAAAGGATTCCTTTGACTTCTTTCTCCTTTGAAGAAAATGTCTTTCTTGCGCAGTAAACGCTCATCCTCCTTTCTCGTTATTTGTATCTATCTAATTTCTATTCTATTCTATCAATTTTCTGAATTGTTTGACGCCTATAAAAATATCCCTTTCGCAAATTACTTGCTTGTCTATTTTTTGATTTTTATTATTAACTTGGGAACAGCTCTGCATGAAATTCAAAGTCCCTTTCATAAAGTTTTATGCATATTCGATTTTCGCCGCGTAATGAAGATGTCAGTACAAGAGATAAAAGTGAAATTATGGGCAGTTACATAAGTGTGAAGATAAGAATATTACATTCACACAGAAGTGAACGGGTATATTTGCCACCCTTTATCGATATGCAAAGCTCAACTTTTCTGCCGGCAAGGATAATTGTTGATTTACCAGCCACAAATGGTCAGCATATTCCACTCAAACATATTTCTACACAACATACGAACAAACACACAATTATACTGCTTGAAAATGTGCAAGCAAAAGGGGAAAACTGTCACAGAAAACCGCTACTGCAATTGTTTTCCTTGGCCCAACTTTTATGTGCCCTCTCCTTTTGTATTGCTCTCCTCGTTGTTTTGTGGAATATTGCTAGTCTCTTAATATGAAACAAAAAATTCAATACAAATTTCGCACACTTTACTAAAAGCACAAAAAATATGATTATTGACCTTTTCCGCACGAACTGAGCATATGAAAGAATATCAATCGTGCAAGTGCCTCCCAAGGGTGCTCCGATTGCCGTAAGAATTTCGGTAGTCGCATACAACCCCAACATATCGCTGCCTGCGAGTACTTCATAGTTGGCTACCTTTTCATGCTGATAAAAATATCAATAGTTATAAAAGTTATGCGGCACATTTCACCTTCCTATAACCAGTGCCGTGCTAGTATTACTTGGTGCCCAGGGGTATCTTTTCGTCGTGCTTTTTGGAGAATTGACGAATTGATCAAGCAGACGCATTGACAGATGTAATAAAAGTCTTCAACATAACAAAAATGTGGCGAGCTTCGTCTGAGCCTGTGCTATATAATAGACTTAATAAGATCAGATTTAGATAACACTACAATGGGTAACTTAGTAAATATGCTACTCCCTGCTCACGAAATAAAGGCAGACGAAGAAGAGGTAGAGTAGTCTTCAGACTTGTATGTCTGAATAGCCGCTATTTACCACAAAAGAGCTACAACTTAAAACTTGAAGGGGTATGACAATAAGGCAGATTACCAGACGTCTTCCCAACAGAAGCAATTAAGGAAATCGTAAAAATGCAATGCATTTACGATTCAGACGTTCTTACTAGCGTAGAAGGAGAATAGAAAGTTAAACCAAAATCAGGCAACCTTCATTGTAAGAAACTCAATCAATTACGCGAGATGGGCGGACATGCGATCGGCCTTATTTAATCTCCTCCACGCTTTCATAAACTATCTTAGAGATAGCACCCTCATACATCAAACCTCAGACGGCTCGCGAACTATACAAGTGATCTGCGTTTCTAAGCAAGTATCATTTCTTGGTCTTGATGGGTGGGACGCCTGCTACGCTAACTTTTTCAATCTTGACTTGCCCGACGATACATTTTTAGTCGACATCACCGCAGGCTTTACCACCGAAGCGGAGAAGATTTCCTCAGCAAGCTCAATCAGGCCCAGAAACGCACAAAAAAGTGGCTTGACTCTAGTTTGCAGGAGCAAACAATAAAGCTGGTACTAATAAAAGCAAGTGAGGAAAGCTAAGTTCGGGTGCAACGAACATTACATACTCAGCTGAAAGCTTTGGAGACAAAATAAGGGAAAAACACCATGTAGGAAAATGCACCTAGGGTAACCCTGGAATGTGTTTGTATGACATGGGTATCAAATGGAAGGTATTAAAGAGTATTTTAAAAGGGAGGGAGTCTATAGGTGGACGCCATTTCGGGATGTCGCCATAAAGGTGGACCAGGGGTGACTCTTGAATGTGTTTGTACGATATGGGTATCAAATGAAAGGGGGTAATGAGTGCTTTAAAAGGGAGTGGGCCTCAGTTCTATAGGTGGACGCCTTTTCCAGATATCGCAATAAAGGTGGACCAGGGGTGACGGTATAATGTGTTTGTACGATATGGGTATCAAATTAAAGGTACAATGACGGTTTTAAAAGGGAGTAGTGGTAGTTGTATATGTGAAGGCGTTTTCGAGATATCGACCAAAATGTGGACCAGGGTGACCCAGAACATCATCTGTCGGATATCGCTATTTATTTATATATGTAATACCACGATACTGTTCCTGCCAAGATTCCAAGAGCTTTTGATTTCGCCATGCAGAACTTTTTCATTTCTTCTACTTAATATTGTAGGTGTGAAACCCATTTTACAAAGTTTCTTCCAAAGTTATGTTTTGCGTAAATAAACCAATCCAATTACCATGTTTCATCGCTTTTTTCCATATTTGGTATAGAATTATGGCATTTTTTTAATTTTTCGTAATTTTCGATATCGAAAAGGGGGCGTGGTCATAGTCAGATTTCGGTCATTTCTTATACCAAGTGTGTTCAGATAAGTACGTGAACTGAGTTTAGTAGAGATATATCGATTTTGCGCAAGATTATCGTGTTAAAGGCGAGCGAAGGACAGACGGTCGTCTGTGTATAAAAAATGGGCGTGGCTTCAACCGATTTCGCCCATTTTCATGGAAAACAGTTATAGTCACAGAGTCTATGCCCCTACCAAATTTCACAAGGATTGGTAAATTTTTGTTCGACTTATGGCATTAAAAGTATTCTAGACAAATTAAATGAAAAAGTGCGGAGCCATGCCCATTTTGAAATTTATTTTATTTTTGTATTTTGTTGCAACCATATCATTACTGGAGTTGAATGTGACAAAAATTTAGTGTAAAGATATTAAATTTTTTGTTAAATTTGACTTTAAAAAAATTTTTTTTAAGTGGGCGTGGTCGTTCTCCGATTTTGCTAATTTTTATTTAGCAACATATAGTAATAGGAGTAACGTTCCTGCCAAATTTCATCATGATATCTCAACGAGTGCCAAATTACTGCTAGCAAAACTTTGAAATTACGTTCTTCTAAAAGTAGGCGTTGCCACGCCCATTGTCCAAAAATTTTACTAATTTTCTATTTTGCGTCATAAGTTCAACCAACCTACCAAGTTTCATCGCTTTTGCCGTCTTTGGTAATGAATTATCGCACTTTTCGGTTTTTCGAAATTTTCGATATCGAAAAAGTGGGCGTGGTTATGTCCGATTTCGGTTCATTTAAATAGCGTTCTGAGGTGAGTACCCAGGAACATACATACCAAATTTCATCAAGATACCCTTTAAATTTACTCAAGTTATCGTGTTTACAGTCGGACGGACGGACGGACATGGCTAAATGAATTTTTTTTTCGCCAGATAATTTTGATATAGAGATTAGTTTATGCCGTTACGGAATACCGTTATGCGAACAAAATTAATATACTCTGTGAGCTCTGCTCAGCTGAGTATAAAAAGCACATACAATACATTTGAAACCTTCCCGGAAATATAACTGTAAAGAAAATAGTCAACTAATATAACGTGTAAGGTTTTAGATTATACTCCCGGCAAATATAAAGGCCGCGAGTCCCACGCGCGTCTGAGAAGGCATCTAAACAAATTTAGTCCCTAAGCATTTGATGGCAGGGGAAAGAAAGCAAAAGGAAGCTACAACAACTCCTTACAACGCGTCCATACTGCTCCAAACTGAGTCAAAAACACCTTGATATGACGAAACGCTGTAAGCTCCTACCTTCTGGAAGGCGAACACATAGCTTAGATACTAGACTCTGCTCATCGCACATTATCAGGTGCAGACTTACAAGTGAACACCGAACAAACCCCTACTCACCTATAGTGATGGAAAGAAGGTTAAGGCAAAGAAAAAATCAGATCTGATCCACATGGGGACTATAAAGGCTGACACGCGTTTTTCAACGCAATTTACAACCTCATTTAAGCGAGATGAATCCTATTTCAAATATGAACGTAACATTCAAAAATGTAGTAACGAGACTCTGGCGACCCCAAGCCTCTGTTGGTTTCAAGTTCCAATGGTGCTACTTTCACAAACGATCACACACGTCAAACCTTCTGTCGCTACAAGAAGTAGAAGAAGAAAACAAGAACACGGATTAGGAACGATTGAAAGTCTTTTAGTCTTTCTCGTCACGAAAACAAGAGGAAATATTGTGAAGGGGCGATTGCCCCTTCAGTTTCTATAATAAACGCGGCACTGATATTCGCTACGGCATTTGTACTTACAAAAGTGAAATTGTTTCTTATATTTTTATATTATTTGTTTTTGTACATATTTCGTGCTCACAAATAATGAATATATTGCATATTGCAGCAACAATTTGCTCCAGCTCTTCATTCCATTTGCTGACCAGCTGGTTTTATGAGCCTTGCTGATTGGAATATGATATGAAATTGGGATTTATGCGAAAGTTTATTGTTTGCTTATTTATAAGTGCAAAACAAAAAGTGAGCAGAAATATGAGCCTCTTGGTATGAATGGCCTTCTAGATTAAACGCTCACATACAAACACACATACATGTACGAGTGCATTATTGATCCTTTGGTAAGAAAGTTATGCCCATGCAATAAGTTATTATCCTTTGAGACTTTAAGGCTTAAGGTTATGAATGAAGTTATTTACTGTTATGTTCTTACAGCTTTTGCTGCTCTGAGGTAGCGTTAAGTTGATTGGAAAGTAATTGGCCAAAGTTGAGTGGTAGGATAAACGCATGCATACATACACACACTACATATATATATATTATATATATATATTATATAATACTACATTCATATGACCCTTCATACTTATGTATAGGTATTTAAATTTACTCATTGCATAAGCTTTTGAGTAATCTCTATTTACTTCATTGTGTTTATCAGTTTTTTCTTTATTCATCCCTATTTCACTTTTTAAATCGGTTTCATTAAATTTCTTGTCGGCATTTGATTACTAAATTAAGACATGTAAAGAATTTGTTAGTATCCTTATCAGTTCCAGCGCCTATACGCACGTTTTATAGCAAGTGCACTTAGATACAAAATCCTACATTCTAAAATAAAATATACTAAGCTATTGCTTGCATCTCTTTACTGGAAAACTTATTCACTTTCGTCTTTGTCTTCTAGCCGACCTTCGTGTTGTGGAAGATTGTGTTAAATAAGTAAGCTAGCCACATTTGAACTCAATTTCATATGAATTGAGGTATTTAATGTATATTGAACCCATACACTGGTGAAAAATATAATGGCAGTGATGAAATATATACAAAAATATTTCCACGCAGACGTAGGAGGTGCCTAAAATCCACAGATTTTGCGGCTTGTATTTCAATCGAGCTAATTTACGAAACGTACAGTACTAACATCCGGCGCTGTATGATCATCAACTTCGGCGAGTGTCTTTATCGCTACAATAGAATATGCAGAAGCACCCATTCTTATTCGAAATCTTATATATAAAAAAACACGTGTCCGGGCTTTCTGAGGGGGCCCGCAATTTAGAGGTACTATAACATTTTTTTTAATTCAGGAGAGTCTTTAGTTGTTCCATGTGTAATTTTAAGCCGAATTTCAAAAGCAACGAAAATCTGCATTTCGTTTTAATATTATAGTGAAGTGTGAAAAATATAATAATCTATATATATAAAAAGAAAGGCTAAAATGTGTGTTAGTTTGGTCGCGGTGTTTGAAGAGATACGTCGGTCGATTTGTTCAAACTTTCACACATGTTGCGTAAACCTCACGCGGTGGTTACTACTAGTTGTTTGCGATCGACGTACAGGGTCTCGAGATATGGGCCAAAACGTGGGCCAGTAAATGCCTAGACAGTGTTTATACAATATGGATATCAAATGAAAGCTGTTGATGAGTGCTTTAGTACAGAGTAATATATTATCCAGAGACGGACTGGGACTGGGATTAGGACTAGGACTGGGACTGAGACTCGGAGTGGGGACTGGGACTGGGACTGGAATAAAATACATACCACCCTCTGGACAGTCAATAAGGGATGCAGAAGAATGAGAGGAATTGAGAGAGAGAAAAGAGAGAAGGAGATTGAGAAAGAGATAGATGAGATGAAGATGGAGATAGATGAAGCGAAAAAGACGGAGGGAGGAGTGAATAAAAGGATTAAGAAAAAGTGAAGAGGGGGGAGGGCAGAGTCAGATGGAAAAAGCTTTTTAAAATGTATGCAGGGTAGGCGAAATATAGGGCAGGACAACGTCTGCCGTTTCTCTTACTTTTAAAATAAATAATTACAAGTTTGTAAATAAATACAAATTGTGACCCAAGCAATTTTAAATTATTGACAGTTCGCTTTATTAGATTGTTAAATCAAAAAAGCTCGAGTCCTGTTTACTAAATAAATAATTTAATATAAACTTTCAGTTTAACATAACTTCACAATGAGTACTCTTACAAAGTTTCATTGTTTGTACGCCGCCTTTTATAGTCTGGTGTCATTCGTTGATCGAAATCTGCAAAGTGTGATATAGGTATTTGTTGAGAAAATCATATACTTAGTAATAAAAAAGTTGAGATCTACACCGATGACCTTGGGTTCAACCCCGGAAAAAACAATATCAAAATAGTTTGAAAAAGTTTTTCATGTGTTAACATTGAAGGTTTATCGGTTTGTAATTAGTATTTTATAGACGAGATAAATTATCGATTTTAAGCGAAGTGGTCTAAATTTGGTATGGTACAAGGTTTCATTAATATCGAAAAGTTATTGGTTATAATTATTATGAAAATGTTATCGCGCTGTTATCAAAAAAGTATATATCTCATCAGAAGCTTATAGAATATTTATCGTAAAAATCGTGTGTTTATCGAAAATTTATCAATATTTTATGATAAAAATTTGCGACTTTTATCGTAAAGTTACCGATTTTTAGTCCAAAATTCTAGACGTGTTAACGAAAAGTTCTAGATTTATTATCGTAAAGTTATTGATTGTTTATAGGTAAGTTATAGATATGTTAGAAAAAATTCTTCGATTTATTATCCGAGTGTTACAAATTTCTATCAAAAACTATCGATTTGATATCGAAAAGGTATATAATTCATGTTATAGAAAAATTATAAAATTTACAAACGGCGATAGTTACTAAGACATGTTTTTGAATTTCACTTCTTCATCAGCTAGCTTTTCGGGAGCTGAGTATTGAACTCGAATCACCAACATTCATACTTTATACTAGTGTAAAGGCCTTTATCCCCTCAGCCATATAAAATGCCCCGCTGCTCTGCTCTGCAATTCCCTAGTATGCCTTTTTTGCTGCTATTCTTTATACACCATTAGGTACGTAATATTTCTATATGTTTTTCAATCCTAATTATGTGGAATACTTATAGGCGCGCTATCGAAAGCTTAGTAACTGGGTTAATACCCATTGCTTTTATAAGAAAAGCATGTCACGCTAATCAAACACAGATATTAATATTGATATAATAGTGAACTTCGGAAGTACTGCTTTTAACAGCAATGGTAAAAACCCAACACAATTAGGATTAAAAAGCATATAGAATTAGTATGTACCTAAACATGAATAAAGGAATAGCACAAAAAGGCAATACCTAGAGACCAATTGGCAAATGGCAGCGGGGCATTCATATGGCTGGGGGATACAAGCATAAAGTGTGTATGTTGGAGATTTCGAGTTCAACACTCAGCTCCCGAAAAGCTAGCTGATGAAGAAGTGAAATTCAGAAACATGTCCTAGGAACCATCGCCGTTTGTAAACTTTGTAATTTTTCTCTAACTTCAATAACAAAACAATTGTAAAAAGGAAATAGCAGGCACCTTAATGGTGCTGTGTTACCGGAGCGTATCGGATCTGTATGACCAAAGGACTCATCACATCGATAACACTCAAAGTTTGTGATAAACCTAATCGCTACCATCAACAACATATAACAAAAAACCGTTGGCACATCTCTAACCCTTTGATATCAAACCGACAACTCAACGATAACAAATTGCTATCTATCGGCTTACTGAAAATAAAACAATACTTTGTCGGTGGTTCTTTATTTTGATCGCCACTATGCATGTACTTTGTGTTAAGTATTTGAATGCGGGTTTGTATGAATGATCAATGCAAGCTTCTTCTGCGTTGTTTTTGCATTTTGCGTCGGTTTCTGTTCGAAAAACCAAATCTTTAACTTCTGCGAGTTTATCTATTTCCGTGGTCTTGTTGCAGGTTGCAAGTGGCAGCTGAACTTGCGACGTGATGCTCCTAAGAATTCTTGCATTTATATCGACACTGCTGGCAATTGAGGCAAGGGCTAAAAGGAAATATGCAGTTGAGGTGTTGAACTGAATACTAATAAATATTAAAAAGAGTCTAAGAGCACAATCTTTAAATTATTTCCGATTGCTGAAAGATTTTTAGATCTTTCCTATTGGGCAGAGCACTTGAGTAATTTGGAAATAAATACAGACTCAGATGCCCGACTTGGAAAACGACAAGCTCTATTTTGAAGTCAGAGTTAGCTCTCCATAAAAAAATGAAGTCATACATTTTGGACAAACTTTAAAATTAACTCTTTTATCAATCTAGTATAAACCCCTTGAAAATTTTTAAGTTTAATTGTATCATCGTTAAAATCGCCTTAAGCAGATTCTTCGACGAATCTCAATGCCCACTTATCATAATTTCCCCATCACCCACTTTAAATGCGTCTTCCTCATCCGAATCGCAACTTCGATTTCCTGATTATTTGCATACTTTGCAAAATCCTTTCGTTATAAATGTGAATTACTCACAAATTCCATCATCCATTTTTTCGTCTTCGGCATCAATCTGATATGTTCGTCATTTGCTACAACAGATATAAACAACAAATAATATACGTGCACCTTTAACGGTTAACACGAATATTCCATTTTCAGTGCGAAGACGTGTACGGTAGAGATATTCAACTACAAGGAGTAGTCACTTGAAATACAAAAAATATCTACTTGTAATAGTAATAATACTAAAAAGTAAACAACAAACCTATGTCCATACTAAATGGTAGTGTGTGTAGGTGCTGTTGCTGCAAATAGGTATATCCCAATAAGCCATAGTAGACGACTTAGGAATGATGTCAGCTGAATGGTTCGACTCTAATCTCAGTAGTAGGACGTCCGCGCAACTTTGAGCTAGCTTATTATGTGAAATGGCTGTCAGAGCGTGCCTCAGGGCGACGTGCTATCGCCTATTCTATGGGTACCCGGTAGTTAATGGAGTTCTAGTAATCTTATCAATGATTGGCGAGCTCACGGAAACGACAGTTTGTGGTATTTCGCAATGAGCAGGAAAAACGGGCTGAGGGTAGGTGCAGCGAAAACGGAACGTGTCGTGTTCACAAGAAAAACACAAATTGCGTCTGTTAACTTACTGAGGGTAAAAGGCACGACGATAAACGTCTATTCTGTAGCCAAATATCAAGGCATTATTATCGACTCCAAATTAAGCTGGAAAAGAAGCGTTGAGGTGACATATTGCACGGCGTTTTCGGGAGGTACAGGCATTAAAGTATGGAGATCTTGCCTGATGGAAGGCTCTGGAAAAAAATGGGGAAATGCATAGGTTGGCATGCCTGGAGCTGCCATGCGTAGTGAGCAGCCCACCTCAGGAATGGGCCGACCACGAAAGGTACTCTACGACTAAGAGAATCCATGTGGAAATCAAGCAAATACGGTGACGCGACTATTTTAGATGATATGTACAGGGGACGATGTAACGGGATCAAACTGCCATAACATCTGACTCCATTCATATCACGGCGGTTGTTGACTTCCAGGTCCAGAACATAGATATCCTTCATGTCAGGAATGAGACGAATGCCCTAGGGTGTGGTAGGGGTATCACAATATACATAGACGGGTAGAAAATGGAAAGGGGATATGGGGCTAGGATGTACATAAAGCATATGCTGGTAAGTAATCGTATATTCATAGAGAGAGCAGTAAGACTGCTGCAGACAATATGGCCCCACACACCATTGTAACGATCCTTGTGGACAGCCAGGTTGCCCTAAAGCTATTACAATCCAACGTGACAAAGTTGGAAATCGTGGTAAGTTGACGAGCCTCGTTAGCGTCCTTTGGGCATCTCAATATCTCCCTTTGCTGAGTCCCTTCGCACAGACAAGTTGCACAAAAATGAGCAGATGAGATGGCCACGAAAGGATCGGAAATGGACACAAGCAAGTGCACAGCACCGTCGGACCACAGCTGGGTTATCGCCTGATAAAAATCGAGGAATATGATATTTGTTGTGGACCAACCGGTATGATTCCCAAGATCCTTATGATTGCGAAGCCTCAAGATTGCAAAGGAACTAGCTTCCTTCTCAAACTATGTAAACCTGCAGTGAGAGTACTTACGCGTGCTGTCAAGCTCATTGCGCTTGCTCCGATGCTCCGACGGTGGCGTATACTACCTTCCTCTGCAGAGTCTCTCAGTATGAGGAGAAAGGGGGATCGATTAAATTGCTTTATCTGCCGTCGTCCAAACTGCAAACAAGACGATGAGGGCATCCCCTCTTATGAGAACCTATCCGTTAACTTAAAAAATCGGCTCACTATATACGATGTTTTGCTCGAGGGAGTTAGGGCTTTTGATATCATATAAAGTAGAGATAAAATAAAGATTGGACATTTTCATACAAATGTGGATAGTGTGTTCTTCAGCTGAGTTTTCAGATAACGTGCTTTTGAACATTAACAAGCGATCTTATACCCAACTTTCGAAATTCAGCGCCACTATTCGTCAATGTATTTACTTAAATTTATTCACAATCAGGAAATCGTAAAAGGAATTAGCTACTACCTCGATACGCGTTTGTTTGGCTAGTTGGGTTATGCGTATGTGATCATGGCCATAAGACGAGTGAAAAGTGGCAAGTAGCGCCCAACAGGCGTAGACAACACGTGATGTCTAGGACAAAAAAGTAGCACATGTAAACACCTCGTCCTCCATGCAAGTCTACTTGACTTGACCAACTACATAACTCGCTGGCCAAGCGTTTTGAGCGCTAATGTTGTCTGTTGCAAGCTGATTGAAGATTCCAATTGTGAAACAAACGAGCAGAGTAATTGAGGCAAAAATTGAAACGACATGCGGCTGAAGGTGTAACGCATATAAAAAGATGCTATACAAACACATTTAAGTGCATACATACACGTACATATGTACATACATATAAAAATATACTTTACAAGTAGGAGTGGCTGCAAAGGACCAAAACGGAGTGTGTCGGCTCTGCAAAATTGATCGTGGTGATATACAGGTTGCAAGTAGCCACTAGCCGAGAGATGTTGCAATGTTGCATGTAGCATAATATCTTGTTTTTATACATTATTTTTCAGCAACATCAGATAGTTGGCACTATAAAGGAGCAACAAAAAAGTACGCCACATGCTACCACTTGCAACTTGCAACAATTAGTGTAAATTGTGATATCAATAAAATTCATTTGCCGCACACTTTTTTTATTTTCTCAAATAGAAAACTTGCAACAGCCACAACGTGCGTTCACGTGCAACACGTAAAGTGTTTTGGTATTTCCTACATTTGGCGCACAATTATCGGCAAATGTTGCACGCTGCATGCCACAAATGACTTCATTTACCACAAATTTTTTTTCTATTTATTATTTCTCTACTTATTGCTTTTTTTCTCTCAAAATTTCAAATTGATGCCAAATTAATTGCGTCCAATTACAGACAACTAGGCGCCACCATTCAGCCAATTATGCCACAAACAACAACATCAAAGCACAGCGCATACATCAAATGTGCCAAACGTGGCAGACAGACAGAACTTGCAACATTTACCGCGCCATACAAACATCCATATTTTCATAAGCGTACATTTTTTTTTACAAATGTCTCATAATTTTTCTCAGTCGCCTTCACCCCCACAGCCGCTGCACTTCTTGCGTCATTTGCTAGTCAACGCATAAATTTGTTAGATTTTTTAATATTTTGTTTTTATTAGGTAACTGCTACGCTTCTTTCTACCATTGCCACCGATCGCCAGCCTCCAGACTGTTAATTAGTCATAAAGATCAAACAAATTGCATGCCACATGTATTAAATGCAACAAATGGTTGCACGTTGCAGCATATTAGAAACTATATGCACATGGAAAATATGTATGTACGTCAGAAAATATGCCAACAACAAAAAATTATGCATAAATTTCTGCCACCTCAATGTTCCAATCAACAGCGCTGTCTGTCCCGTCTGGTGATCCTCCATACCCTCACTGCTTTTTGCCTGGCTAGGTAATCTAGGGTCGCTTTGTTGCGGCTGTGTAATGTCTGGTGTCACTACGCACCAGGAGGTAGCCTCTAAATACAACGTCTCTCTTCTGATCTACATCCCTCCGTTGCTCTTTCAATATCGTAATCGTTTATGTCAACGGCAAGTAGCAATTATGATTGCGTATCAGTCTATGTCTGGGTTGCTTGCAACTTACCACGCCGTTGCCAGGGATTTTGTTTTTTGCATTTACTCGAAATGTTGCGCCTCTTTGCCGTTCTCCATGCTTATGAAATATGACGATAAAATAAATTATTTTTCTCGGGAAAAACGCAACTTGGTGGAAAATCGAAAATTATCATGAGACAGATGTGCCACAACAGCGGCAGCGGCAGCGGTGGGAGACACATGTAATGTGCACATTTGCCACCTTCATTTCTTATAATTTTGAATTTTTATATATTTTTGTGTATGGTTATTTTGTTGTGGCGTGAATTTGCAGTAAAACATGACGTGTTAAATTTTGCATCGCATTTTGGCTGTAATTGTGTTTGGTGGGAACAAACGGGATAATGGCTCTCCTATGAAGTGACTTTAAATATCGTACCATTTGTATGAAGTGTTTTACTTTGTTTAATTAATAATTTCAGTAACGTTGGATTTTATGAAGTTTTATGCCAAGCTTCTTTGCTAGAATCGTAGCATTATACTCTTGAAGGCATTACCTCAAAAATGCTGTCGATAGAAATGGGGACAAAAAAGTCTCAATGCAGGAGCATCACCTGCAACTAGCGCTCAAAAAGAGAGCTAACCTTGCTCTCACAGCTCTCACTTTACTCTCAATAAATAAAATATGAGAGAAATCCTTTTTTTATAATGAAAAAATTCTTACATATTTTGAAAAAATAAAGGTTCCTTCCAGAGATTTGTTCAGCAGATTAATTTATTTGTCTTTCTCAATTACTTAATCAAGCAGAAAAAAAAGATTTCACACCTAGCGAAACAGAAGAACCGGTTAACGTTTATTTGGGGACCGAAATGTAACTCCCATCAGCTAGTATGAGACCTCTTAAGTTGGTAGAGAGTTGCTCGTAGCTCTGGCTACAGCCCAGTGAAGTCTATTTCTCGTGGAAGATAAAATTACTGCTTCTCATTTGACGGATAGGATTTGTAGAGGCACCCGATTCTATTAACCGTCAGCAAACAGAATATCAACTCAAGGGAAAAAAAAATTGTTTGCGCGATGAACATCCGAGGAGATTTAGGCCAAGCTCTGTTTCCAATTTACGACGTGCTCCTTTTCATTTTTGCATGATGCATTGTCTCTAAGAATATATTGATGGCAGAACATTTTTCTAATTGAAACAATTTTTTTTCCAATTTTCAATTTCCTTCCCCGTGACTTGAACACAGAATCTTCAGCACGCTATCACCACACCTCCTTCTCAAGTTATGCCGAGGCTGTCGCGTATAGCACATGCACTATGATCTTTTGAGCCTCAACATAGACCGCTGTGGCAATGACTTCTTCTTTAAAGATCCTCAGGATTATTGCAGTTAAAGTGTCGGCAATTCGTCCGTACCTTAAAGGATTAGCGCATTTGTGGGGTCGACTACGTATCTTTGAAGAAACATAGCTCGCTTCAGCAAAGACATTAAAATTTTACACCAACGGATTGCCGTTTTAATATCGAAAGCTTTGATATCTAGCTTCCTTATCATAGCCCCATTTTCTGATTTCTACATTGCTCATTTCAATTATTTATTATAATTAAAATTTATTTCAATTAATATTTTATTTTCTTGTGTATCTAAATATTTATCAAATGCATTTTCACACTTGCATGAAAATTAATTTTCCGTCTATGCCATCAGAAACTCAACTCGTAATTCAAATATTTGCCAGCTTTTGTAAAGATTCCAATAACAAAAAACTGCTACATAGTATATGTATACATTTAATATGCATGAACATTAGGGTGGCATAATTTTTGCCTTTGCCACGGTCAGAAATTGTACGAATATTTCACTATTTCGAGTCTGTGTAGCATCGTGGAGCTGTAGGTGCGGAAAAGGAATGGTGTCATCAATTTTAGGTCCAGCTAAGTTTATATACCCTATTGAGCAGACACGACTGCATTTAACTTCAGATAGTTTCATGTGTTGTTAGTTTTCTGAAAGGGTGGATAAATAAAATACATTTATTGGAACGATTTTACATCATTCATGTCATATTTGGTTTGGAGACAAACCGCTTGGCGTTGGGCCCTCTTCAGTGAAATATTTCGTTCTTCAAACCAAAGGATGACGGAAAATCGTTTTCATATACATTAAGTTCAGATCGCTTTATCTGGTATGAAAATATGAAAATGGTCAGAGCAGTTGGTAGACAGCGTTCGTACCAGGTGAAGTAGAAAGCTTTTTCATCAATCACCATTTAGATTGATGACTTCAAACAAAGCTTCCTTACGCCCACAAGTCGTCACTTACTATACGCTGAGTTCTGTACGAAACGAGTGAATATTCTATTTTGAGATGAAGGCCTAATATGAGGCTCATAAACAGGGCATTTATGCGCCCAGAGCAACTGGGATAAACAATATTGAAGAAGAAACCCAAATTAAACTCATCTATATATATATAAAATCTAATTCTGTGTGTGTGTTACTATGGAAACGTATTTCCCACACTTCAATCATCACCAATTTTGGACATAGGCTCCTTCGATCAACACGAAGGTTTTAGGCTAAAAATAATTTCGATATAAAAGGGGGGTGGCACATCCCATACAAATGGGATCTTTGGTACTGGATATTTCTGAAGGTATACATGCTATTCAGTAAAGAGTTATATGAGGTCAATCCCTAACACCACCATGAAAATGTGGAATTAGGAAAAAGGGGGCGTTGCACCTCCCATACAAATGGAATATATCATACTGCATATCTCTGGATGTAGTAATGAAAATTGAATAATGTAGTAGGATAATGAAAATTGGTAAGGAGCTATATGACGTTAAGCCCTAACACCTCCAGTAAAATGTGGAATTGGGAAAAAAGGGGTGTGGCACCTTCCCTACAAATTGGATTTTTCAGAACAATGGCTGCCTTACAAACTAGGTGATTTTAACACCTAAAGTTCGACTGCATTTTTGAGTTTGGCTGTTATTTCTTTTGGACGTATAGTAATCTGCCCCGTTAAAAAATTTTGTTAGATTCAGTCTATCTACATCTCCTATAAAAATCACATTCTGTGTGTGTGTTCCTATGGAAACGTATTTCCCACACTTCAATCATAACCAAATTTTGGCTATAGGTTCCTTCGATAAAGCCGAAAGTTTTTCATATTTCAGAATTAAGAATTTTAAACTTAAATTTTTGTTTTTTTGCTACGCGAACGAGCAATCCTAGCTCCCAAAAATTATCATGTATACAAAATCATGATCGCATTCAAAACTAAATTCCTGGTGAAGTGACGTAATATATATTGATCGACACAGTTACAGATGAAGATGAAATTGTGAATTATCCAATTGAATTTCTAAACTCTTTAGAGCCACCTGGAATGCCTGCGCATATATTAGAGTACTTCGGGTATTATGGTATAGGCGTCTAATATGGTACACCTCTCTATCTTATGAGCTATTTGCACTGCGGCAATGCCGACTACGAAAACAGCTGTTAAATTACGAAAAAGAAAAAGAAAAAAAGTTACAGTACTGACAGCTGCCCAGTTCTCTTTCGGTTCTTGAAAACACGTCGTTGTACAGGTAAGACTTTTTAAGACATGTAGTAGAAACGGTTTTTTATTCCGCAAAAAAATACGGATAAGTACAAATATCTTTTAAATCGATATTATACAACCAATATTTATTTTTAAAAGGTGGGTTATAAACTAGATAAAGTTTTTATTATAAAAAAGTTTTAAAATTAGTGTAAATGAAAGAGGAGTATAATATGGGACACTCGTGGCGGGGTAATATGGTATAGTGTACCATATTTCCCTTCCTATGTTCAGTAGGTCAGTACGTTAATTTAGTGGTGGAATTTTACAGCAAGAATGCCAAAAAAAGGCTGTACGAAGGCTATGAAATGCAGAAAATACGCGCAGGGCCATTGCAGCGGTGAGAAATGACGAAGTGGGGGTTTTGTTGGCCGAACTTGTAGGATACTATTTAGAGATGGAATCTCGATTTTGGGGGCTAACAAGATTCGACCTGCGATCGCTGGCATACCAAATTACAATTAAAAACAACATTCCAAATAAATTTAGTATCTTGAAAAAATGCGTAGTAAAGGACTGGTTGTAAGGATTTTGTAAACGGCATAGTGAAATACTAAGCTTGCGGACTCCAACGGCACTTCTTTTGATCGAGCAAAAGGATTCACTCGCGGCTTAGTTTTACAACTTGTTGGAAAATGAGTATGTAAACATAACATTTCAGCAACACGCATTTAGAATGTGGACGAAACGGGTTTGTCAGTTGTGCTGTCGCGGCAATCAAAAGCTATTGCACAAACAGGAAAAAGGCAAATAGGCGCGATGACTTTCGCAGAACGCGGATCTCTTATAACTGTCATTACGTACATGAGCCTGGTGGCTCTTTTGTTCCGCCTATTTTATTTTCCCAAGAAAGAACAATCATCCACTTCTTATGAATGATGCCCCACCTGGAGCGAAATCGCCGTGCAATCTCTCTGGCTGGGTGCAAATAGATACCGATTTTCACAAATTGGTCAAATATTTATTGGAGTTTACAAAGCCAATAAAAGAACCTATTCTACTTATTTTAGATGGGCACTATTCCCACACGCGAAACATCGAAATACTTGACCAAGCCCGTGTAAAGTATAGTTACCTACTTTGTGTTTCTTTACATTACTTGTTTTTGACGTATAATTCAAGTAAGTTATTATAATTTTTTTTAATGAATTGGGTTTTTTGTTAGCTTAAAGGCGTTTTTGAAATTAATATGACGTCAAGGAGGCTTCATTTGTAATTGCATTTCACGTTCTTAATAAAATTGATTCCATTATACATATATACATATTTTCCTTTATAATTGTATTACTAGTCATGTAAGTTATTTTTTAATTGTAACATTGGGCTGGTAATATGGTATAGAATACCATTTTAAACGAACCTGTATACCAAATTACCCGCATGTTTTCAAAGTGACACTTTTTGGCTTTTTCAAAATTTCTAGTGAACTAATTGCAAAACATCGTTGTAGCCCATGTTTTAGCGATACTGTGTACGAAATTTCGAAAGCTTCCGGTATGTATTTAATGAGTTATGCCATAAAAAGAAATAGGTATTCCATATTACCCGAAGTTACTCTAACTTTGCAAATTGGCTCACTATTCATGCTTCTTCGGAATTTAGACCCACCAAAATTGTCCATTGCACCAGACTTTGCGTTAAGAAATTAATGCCCATACCACGGTGCCAATGATTCTACAGATTGCCATTAAATTTTAAGCTATTAAGTTTCCTGTACGCTTTGCTTTTGCAATTACAATCAACAAAGCACAAGGACAATCGCTTACTGTTGCAGGATTAAATTTGGAGAGTCCATGCTTTTCCCGTGGCCAGCTATATATTGCTTGTTCTAGAGTTGGAACGCCAAAAAATTGGTTTATATTTGCACCGAACGAAAAAAACCAAAAATATTGTGTACCCAATTGCATTACAATAAGATACAATATAAAATATTTCAAACGAAAAATTTCACCAAATATACGTACAAGTTCAATTCAATTTACAGAATAATAAACTAAATTATGAACAAACAAAATAGAAAAAATAAAGCAATATTCATTCGATATCGAGCGTTACACCGTACGCCGGGTAAAGATAGTATTATATAAATCTTGATTAAATTGGTTTTAATTTCAAACTTGTTTGGTTTAAAATTTGTAAAAGAAACTCCATTTTCAGGCTAAACCATTAAGTTTAAAAACTAAACCTGAATTCAACGTTTTTTTCTTAAATTTTGTAAAATTGAATTTTAAACCAACTTCGTCATACACATACATATGCAGTACAAAAAATTTTAAATTTAGGTGAACAATTTGATTTTAAAAAGCTAAAAGTGAAGTCCGCGAGTTATTTAATTGTTAAGTACTACTACAGTAGGGTTTTAAAAAAAAGATTTTGCTATACTGAATATTGAGGTATTTATTCGACAGTTCATCTTCGATAACGGAATGTGCAATATAATAAGGAATTTCTTAAAATACGTTTTAATAGTATATATGTATTAAAATTTTCCATAGAAATTATATTCTTAATATCTAACATAGCATCAACTCTAATCCCAAGACCTTTTGGAACTTTTTGAAGTCGAAAAAGTCCTGTTCTATAATACCATCAACCGTTTTTCTTAATGAAAATCGGCTCATACTCCTGTAGATGTGGCAAATGTGTTTGCCGACTTCTTCAAGTCTAATTTTGATAACAATTATTCTGAGTCAGACCCTGATCTCAATTTTTCTTCTGATGCAAATTTATCGTCAGGTTTTGGGTCGCTTCTTCTCACATATGAAGATGTGCTAATGGTATTTCGAAATTGAAGCCTTCCTCACGTACTGACGTAGATGGAATATCTGCAGTGTTATTAAGGAATTGTCCATCTTTGATATTCCCTTTACTAACTATCTTTAACAGATCGTTATCCATGGGTGTTTTTATAGATGCTGGAAATTGGCATCCATAACCCGGTTTTTAAAGTGGTAGCAAAAACAATGTAGGCAATTATAGACCAATTTCCAAACTATCTACTGTTTCAAAGCTACTTGAATGTATTATTAAGGACAAAATGCATTTTTCAGTCAAAAGTTAATTGTTCCAGACCAGCATGGTTTTATTCCGGGGCGCTCTACTGTTTCAAATTGGCAGTGTTTAGTGAGTATGTCTATCGGCTTTTTCTAACAGATGTCAGGTAAACTGTGTCTACATGGATTTTCGAAAGCCTTTGACAAAGTGTCTCATACGATTCTGATTGCGAAGCTTGAGTGTCTTGACTTTCATTCTGATTTTTGAATTGGCTTAAGTCGTATTTACGTCATAGACCATGCGTGGTTATGGTTGATAATGCCTCCTTTTATTCGTACGTTGCGACATCGGGTGTCCCACAGGGTAAAATTCTTGGTCCATTGCTCTTGTGTTATTTATAAATGATATTTCCTTATGCTTTAAGTTCAGTTACTTTTTGCTATATGCCGATGACTTGAAGATATTTTCGAGAGTTACTAATCTAACTGACGTGGCTAAAATTCAATTAGACCTTAATAATTTATACTTGTGGTACCTGAATCGCACCTTTCGCTTAATATCAGCAAATGTTTTCACGTTTCTTTTTCAGAATCTAATAATCTTTTAGCATCAATCTTACAGAATTTCAGCTGATACTCTGCAGATATCCAGTGAAACAAAGGATATTGGTGTTATTTTTGATATCAAGCTCTCTTTCAACAGCCACATCGATTTATAGTATCGAAGTCATATGCTATGCTAGGTTTTCTTAGAAGAAATAGTTCCGAGTTCTCAATCCCTATACATTAAAGTTGCTTTACACCACTTTTTTACGTCCCTATCTGCAGTATGCAGCCTTTGTCTGGCGTCCATTTCAACAATTTAGGATAGACAGGATAGAACGTGTTCAAAGAGTGTTTCTTAAATAGGATTTGCTTTGCCTTCGCTTCTCGGAACCAGTTCCCTCCTACAGGTCTCGATCATTGTTAATAAATCTTAAATCTTTAGAAAAAAGAAGGTCTGCCCTCTCGTTAACTTTTTTTTGGCATTATACAGGAACTGTTGACTGTACTTACCTTCTGGAGCGCATTTATCTTAATGTCCGCAAAGGACACTGCGATATTCAAATATTTTTTATTCCGAAAACTTTAAGACAAACTATCTTCGGAACGCCCCTTTGTCAAGAGCTGTTAATGAATTCAATATAATCTCTAATTCTATCGATATTGATTTTTCTGTCTCGAAATCATATTTTCTGTATACTTAAAATTTAATATATCTATTAGTTTGCTAAGTTTATTTACTCATAGTCTGTAAGAATATTCTTCATGTCGTAGACTAATTCAAATAAATAAATAAATATATCTGAGATGATAGCAACAAAAAAGCAAAAGTAGAAACAAATTACAAAGCGTGCAGCGGGACAATCAAGTGGCTCAGTGGTTAAAGGCATCTGTCTTAGAACCAGTATGAAAGCAGGTGTACTCGAGATCAAAGCTCAGCATTCGAAAGATATGTGGATAAAGAAGTGAAATTCAGAAACATGTCCGACTAACAATCAATTATCATTATTATATTTTTTTTACAACGTGGAATGGTCATTCAATCAAGAAACGACATAAAAATCTTCCAAAAAAAATTTCGTCCAAATACTTTGACCCAGTCTATTTCGCATATTCACATATGTAAAAATATACTTAAAATCAAAAACAATAAAAATTATTTTTTTCATTTTTAATTTGCGCAGACATGAAGATGTCTCGGTCTAGAAATTATAATTTATTCAGTGCGCTCACCCAAAGATCAGCCAGCAGTCAGCGACAGCAGCATTTCCGAACATTCGACAAGAAGCACAGGGGATACCAGCGCCAGGGAAGCCAAAAATAAAACCGTACACACAATTTATTTGCAGAGTTTAAAATCAGCAAAAATAAAAAATAAAGTAAAATTGAACAAAATAAGAATTCCGTGGCACTTTGCACATCTGCTATGACGGAGCAGGACACTGCACTGCGGCATAAATCGCGTTTTATGATAAAGTGCCGCCGTACCACAGGAGCCTTTTATCCAAAGGGAAAGCGTTCGACCGGCTGGTACAGTTGAGTGTTGGCGTAAATTTTGGGTGGCAAATGCGTAAAATATTTAACAAATATGCTGAGTGTTACAGCAAAAACATAAAGCATAAACATATGTACTAAGGAAAAGCAAAGCTAAGGAGGGAATACGAACGAGGGGGAAAGGCATTGTCTTGAGCGAGTGATACTTGTCATTATGAAGTGCATGGAATGCCGCACTCTTAATAGTTGTTGAAGATGATGTATGTGCTGTGATATGCTCATATGCAATATTGTTTATAAAACATTTGTTTGTATGTTGTATGTTTGGCGTTTATGCGACAAATGCAACCAACTGTGGCAACTTGCTACTGAAGAAGTCTTGCATTTTATAGGAAAACGGGGCGTTTGGGGCGCGTGCTAAAGTGCAGACGAAATTTTTGGAATATTCATTACATTATAAATGGGGCGCAACTGTAATTACATATCTACATCTTTATATGTTTAGGTAGATATGCAACTTATAATTGTGTCACAAATGCATATATGTATGTTGTTGTACCATGTGCCTTATACCGCATATGGCATGCGACACCCAGTGGTATATCGCACATCTCTATAATGTTACATACATACATATACAAGCCTAAATGTACTTACCCATTTTGTGTGTGACACTCATAAATCCATTGAACTGCGTTCGATTGTCAGCTACAAGATTTACGCCTTCAGTTTGTGGCAATTCAAATTACCCCAAACTTTTTTTATTGCATTGTTTTGATTTAATAAATTATAATTTCGTATTTATTCACATTCTTTTCTTTAGCTCTATGCTTTACTGTAATTACTCCAGTATCTATCATTGATTTTTTCGGAACTCGAACGGCTAGATTTAAATAAGTATGTATGTCTCTTCCCATTATAGGGAGGTGACATCTGGGTAAGTTTCGTCTTGACTTCGGATAGGCATCCTGCAATACTAAGATATTTATTCACCGAACTCTCACTCTGACCCTGAAAAGACCAAAAGAACCCTGCAATTTGCTTAGCGCCCTACTGTTCAACTTGTCAAAGAATAAACTGTAAATGGACAGCAGAACTCAGTTCGTTTGTTTGAGTCGGTTTTAACTCAGCCATAAGCAGGCTTATCATGAGTTTCATATGATTAAATCAAGAAACGATCTCGATATCGAAAAAGAACAGAAAATTAAAGATATGATATTGAATTTCGTCATTCTTCTTAACCGCAAGATATCAGCTGAGCTAGGGTAGGGATAAATCGTCAGTAGATATGACAGACACACCAAAAGAGATGATGCTCGCACTTCGGGATTCAAAGGGTTGTGTAGCTTAATCTTTTCAAGAGGTTGCCAACTCAATCCAATTTTCAGCCCTACATGTAGAGAGGGAGACTTTGGCGACCCCAACTGAACATTCCCGCTTTGATCGGACTAGTTGCGTAATGGTGTTATTTTCCGAAACGTACTGAATATCACTGGTTTACAGCCAAAATGCACCAGAGACGCCATTATGAAATTCCTATGTAAAATCACCCCCTGATTTCGAAAATCAAGGTTATTTTTAATTCTATGGTAACGTTTTTGAGATATTTACGAATAACCGTTTTTTTTTCAAAATTGGGTCCACTAATCATATATATCTCAAGAACGAATTGAGCAATTCCAAACGGTTTGAAGCTTTTTTTTGTAAAAATATAAACAAAATTTGTACTTTGCGAGGAAGAATCTCCTTCCCCTCTAAGCTCTGTTTTATTACAAAAAAAATAAGCTTTAATTTAACAAAATCGATGAACTAATACAAAAGTTATAAGCATTCATGTAAATATTCCCATTTAATACTTAAGTACCCTACTGGTACATATGTGTTAGTATTCATATATCTTAGCGAATATTAACACTTATGTACCAGTAGGGTACTGAAGTATTAAATGGATATATTTACTTGAATGCTTATAACTTTTGTATTAGTTCATCGATTTTGTTGAATGAAAGCTTATTTTTGTAATAAAACAGAGCTTAGAGAAAAAAACAAATCTGCAAAAAAATAAAAAGTTTTCGAGATCCTTCCTTGCAAAGTACAAATTTTTTTATATTTTCACACAAAAAATGGAAAAAATCCGTAATGATTGTTCGTTATCTTTGAATCTGCAGGGCCTAGCAAAAAGTGTTGTATGCACAGTTTATAGGAAATTTCATTACCTTTTAAACCGTTTTGAAATTGCTCAATTCATTCTTCAGATATATATGATTAAGTGGACCCAATGAAAAACCCGTTTTCGTAAATCTCAAAAACGTTACCATAAAATTATAAATACCTGGTTTTCGAAATCAGGGGGTGATTTACATAGAGTTTCATATGGCTCTCTGGTGCGAAAAAAATGGAATTTGTGATCCAGTTATTCGGAGATGATAAAACTTCTAAAATATCGTCTCTATCGTACTTCTGGCTCAGAAATAGTATCCAGAAAGGCGTTTCGCATGAGGTGGGCTTCGATTCTGGCATACATTGACTATGTGACGATATTTATTTCTTGAACCTCTCTTTCCGTGATTGAAACTTCTTGCAGGCCTATAGCAAAGTTACCAGTGTAGACTGCTATAGGTTAATGCATTTCACTGTAAGATCTACTTAGAAGCCTTTTTGTATTTCCTGCGTCGTGGCGTAGTCAAATGGTTTTTGACATTGCAAAAGTAGTGGGTCGAGTTTCGGTGCGGTTTGGACTAACGCAAAGAATAAATGCAATTAACGTACACAGTGTACTAAACTTTCTGTTGCTTGATGATATTGTAGCACTTTCAAAGAGCATATCACAACCGTTTAGAACCAAGTCCACCAATGGTTACACCACCGCCTTGTGCATCCATAGTACGTTTTCCGCGTTGACAACTGATTTTCCAAGCAACGATTTATAATGTTTGTAATATTTCTTGATCTTTCGAATTTTTTTCGTGTTTGCTGCTATATATAAAAAAGTGTTTAATATAGAAATGTTTACCTGTTTTCGATATTTATCTTCATTCCATGACTCTGCTCATTCCATGTCCACTTTTAAATAATGCTCAAATATAGACTGACAAAGGCTATAGATAATAGTCATTTAAGCTGATTAATAAATTTATTTTATTTTTTTTATTTTTTTTTATTGGTGTCTTATTTTACGAGCTTTAGTTTTATTAAATATATTACAATTCTTTTGTTTTATATAGTAAATTTCATTGCACGCGTTTTTAATTAATATATAATATATTTATGTATGTGCATTAGGGTGGCTTAAAGCAATAATGGCTTTTCAATGCACGCATGCTTTAGAACTGTTTACTATACTTAAATAAAATAGCGTTGGTTTAACAATATCTGGTATTATTTTTTAAAGTGTCCTGAAGACTTAAAGATTTCCAGTAGAAAATTAGTAATTTTTGAGAACTTTAGACGCTTTTCTGTGTTATATTTATTTGTTTGTGAAAAACTGTCCTCAAGCACATTGAGACTCCAATTTTTTTAGACCACCCTAATGCGCAAACATACTATATACTTACAGTTACATACAGTTCAGCTTTGCCACAAATCGTAGCCATTAATTGCCATTTTTGCTTGACTAAATTCATAAATTATATTCATTTTTTTTATATAATCTAAGTGTTTAATTAAGTTCTATCAATTTCTAACTGTACACTATTTTAATACCACTTAAATGCATTTATGCGCTAAATGTGTATAATTTTATATTTATTTTTATTAATTACATTTTATTTTATTTCAGTGAACTGAATGACTGTGACTTTTACCAAAAACAAAATATTTAATTGTTAATTTGTATTATCAATAGTTTTTTGATCGAATAAATAAGAATCACGTACACGATTAAATTTCAACAAATACACCGTAAGAAATGCAGCTACGAAGTATGTAAAATCAACAAATCTGATTTGGTGTTCTTGAATAAACAGTTATTCATTAAAATTGATCGCACTATGGTTGAATTAGTTAACAATTTTCTGTAAAAATTACAGATTCTCATTCAATCTACTTGAATATTCTGTTAAAAAAAACTGTTTTCATCACTGTTGATGCAAATGCATTAGCTAGTTATATCCACAGCCGCTGTTATATTTTAACAGCTTTCATTGGTACGTGCTCCGCCTACCACACCGTATGCCCTGGGTTTACACCCCGGACAAAGCAGCATCAAAATTTTAGAAATAAGGTTTTTCAATTAGAAGAAAGTTTTCTAAGCGGAGTCGCCCCTCGTCAGTGTTTGGCAAGCGCTCAGGGTGTATTTCTGCCATGAAAAGCTCTCAGTGAAAACTCATCTGTCTTGCAGATGCCGTTCGGAGTCGGCATAAAACATGTAGGTCCCGTCCGGCAAATTTTTAGGGAAAAAATCAAGAGGAGCACGACGCAAATTGGAAGAGAAACTCGGCCTTAGATCTCTTCGGAGTTTATCGCGCCCTACATTTATTTTTTATTTTTAGTTAACATAGCAGCGCTATGCGGCCACCGTGGTGTGATGGTAGCGTGCTATGCCCACCGCACCGACAATACTGAGATCGATACTGAAAAAGCAACATCAAAACAAGTTCTTATTTGTATTTTTTTAATTATTATTGCGATTGATAAAATTGACTGTTGGTATCGGTTGTATTAGCCCGTAATTGGGTTGATTTACCAGCTTTTTCTTCAGTGTAATACGGCAGGTCATGAAAGCTCGCATGCACCTCGGGCAAGCTTTCACACTTCAAAAACATATATGAAAAATCGTTTCAGCAACCGCGAAAACACAAAAAAATAAATAAAATTATAAAAATAATAACATTATAATATAGAATTAAAGAAAGAAAAAGTGAATATGATTTATTTGCAATGAGGTATGGATAAGACAAATATAATAAAAAAATTTATATGAACATTTATTTAAAAAATTTAAAAAAAATTTTAAATAAAATGAAATAAAATTAAAAAAAGATAATAAAGTTAAATAAAAAGCAAATATAATTACAAAATAGAAAGAATTGTAATTAAAATTATAAACAAAAATTGGATACAAATAGAAAAATGAATTACTGAATATTATGCAAATAAAAAAATATTTAGTTACAATAAAAACACAATAAATTTGAAATATAAAACAAATTTCACTAAAATAAAATTTTTTAAATAAAACTTTCATTTACAATATAAAATGAAAAAATAAAATAGATTAATGAACAGATATATATATACATATATATCTTAGAAAAAAAGCATAATTAAAAAAATTTTTTTCTCAAATTAAAAAATAACAGAAACATACACAATATAAAATAAAATGAAAAAAATTTTAAAATTTAAATAAGTTCAAATAGTATTCAAAAAAAATTGACAAAAGGTACAAAAAATGAGTAAATATTGGATAATTAAAAAAATATCGAGCTAAAAAAACCAAAAAAAAACTAAAAAATATAAAACAAATTTAAACATAAAAAATTACATGGAAAAAAATTTAAAAGAAAAAATTAATTCTTAAAAATTTAAAATATAAATAAATATTAATACATCAAACCAAATAAAAAAAGTAATACCAAATTAAGTTAAATTAAAAAGTGACAAAATTATTCATGAATGTACACTGTTAAAAGTTTGAGCGTTTTGTTTAGATAACAAGATAAAGCGCACAAGAATTGAAGTTATAGAAAATAATTAAAATCATAAAAAAACGATTATTTTATAGAGTTAAAGCTAAATTTCTGAAAAAATGTACTGTGAAATGTTCCAAGAAGGTTGGCTTTTTTTCTTGTTGTAATTATAAAATCATAATCATCTTCAGTTCCTCTTTTACTTGTTTTGTTTGTGCCCTAATGCTAACTGAATTCTATTCAATTTTTCTTACTGAAAACACTGCGCATAATTTCAGTTTTATTTGTTTTTAATTACAAATTGCATATGTTGTTGTAGTTTTTATTATTATTTTTTGTTTGTTTTGTAATTTAATACAATTACAACATTCACGTTTGGTCATAATTGGCAATACTAATAATTTTAATTATTAAGCATTTACGATTTTACGATATGTACTCCACAAAAACCTTGTTTTCTGTTTAGCTACCCTTAAAACCTATTTCACATTCACAATTTCTTATTTAACCTAAAATACGAGGGCTGGCGAGAGATTTCGTGGAACTGGTTCCAAAATAATTCTTAATCCTGCACTGTCAGAATAACCAACAACAAAAGAAACGTTTGTTAATAATCACCTACTTTATCATCATTTAACCTCATCGAGCTTTCTGGCTAAGAAACATAAGCGTATTCAATTTACGCCAACATATGTTGAAAGGCCGTTGGGGCATTCCCAGAACACGTTTCCAGTCTAGTTATTTTTTATTGAAATAAATATACTGACAACAAATTTCTTCGTTATTAAAAATTAGTGAACCTTGATTTCCAAGATTTTAAAAATGTAATATTTTCTTTTAATAAAATGAATATTTCGCTTTTCCGAAGATTTCAAGGCAGCCCTCGTATTTTTAATTTTTTTTATACCACCTACAATTTTTTTTTCAGCCATTATTATTCTACTAAGCGTTGTGTCTCGTTTCGCATTTCATCCAATTGACTACTAAAATTCGTCGGCGTCGTTGACGTTTCTTCAATTTGATTGTTCTCCGTTTTAATTTTATCTAACATATGCCAAGGCGCTTCAACGGCTGTACTATGCGTTGGACTCTCCAAACGCTTATTTTCGCCTCGCGTTGGTTCTGGCGATTTACTATCTCTTTCTAGGACGCGCTCGCCCTGTGAATGTGGTGGCATCCCCGCGAAGCTATAAGGCGGTGCAAGAAAAGGCGGTAAGCCCAATAGTCCAGGGGGATATTTGCCAGCGTTCGCGCCGTTTGGGAAATGTGGTGGTGTTAGATTGGGAAAGGCACCTGTGCTTAGATCGCCGGGCTATATAAAAGATATTAAGGAAAATGAAAACAAGGAAAATAGTTAAACAAAACAGACGCAAGGAATTTTTATAGCAAAGCAGACAGTTTTACAACTCAACTTGCAGTTTGAACTGTATGACAAGAAAGGCCCACTTGCACAATGGCAAGTCATTTATTTAGCTCAGTCTAATTAATCTTACACCTTTTTTAAAGAATAACTTACCTTAGGCTGCAAGCCGTTAAAAAATGGCGGCAAATACGGGAAAAATAATTCTGGGCGTCTCTGCATAAAATCAGGCTCTGCTGGCATACTGCCGGGTCGATGTAGAGGTATCTCCAATGACATACGTCTACCACGTCGTGAAGTGGGATTCGTCCACATATGCGTACCCATGTGAACCTGTGAAAGAAAATCGATTTAAAGGTCGAAAAATATAAGAGTTATGATATCTTTTCGAACAAAATCGAGCATTTCGTTTCCTGAAAAACCGAGAGCTCGGTTGCTCGCGAGATTCTCGAAATGTTCGCAAGAGCTTTACGAGTATTTCGATATTCGAGAACCTCGAGAGAGAGTGATACCCGCGAGAAATTTCTTTTCGAACAATTTCGCAAGCTCTTCTCAAGGGATGTTTACAATTGAGCTAATTTTGCACTACAAAATAAACGGAATAATGGTCCCGCCATAGGCCCCACATATTTTCTAACTTCAAACACTCTATACTAAATGCATGTTCACTTACCTTCAAGTTTCCTTTGGTTGTGAAGGCCTTCTGGCACACATTACACTGGAAAGGCTTATCTCCGGTATGAGTGCGCATATGAATCTGCAGCGCCGAACTCGAACTAAAATTACGCCGACAAACATGACAAAAATGTTTTTGATTTGCTCCGTTGGAAGCGTCCGCATTCAAATTCGGCGGACCGACTGACATCAAAGCCTGTTGAAAGTCCAATGGGTTTGCCGGAAAACGATGTGCGTCTGCGGGCAGCAAAGGTTTATGTAACAGTTGTTGTTGAGTATGAGATGGCAAATGTTGTTGGTTTTGGAGATGTGTTTGGTATCGGGTGTGTCCGTAGTGCAATGGCATTGTGTCATGCGGAAGTGAGGATACTAAACGCGTTAGAACCACGAAGAAGCAATGGAATACGAGTACAATAAAGAAAAATGAATTGTGCATGGAAGCACATTGTTAAGGCTTAAGAGTTGGAAAAGGAGTAATGGAAGGACAACGGAAAAGGTGGGTATGTTTCGAAGATAGATACTTACGTAATTGCATTTGCATAAGCGATTGTTCGGCGTTACTTTGCAGCGGCATTGTTAAATACGCATGAGCAGACAGTTCAAAAGGCGAATGCGTTGTTGTAGGTGCGGATTGTTCTGAGTTAGAGGGTTGTGTTAACGTTTGATAGCTTGGTCTTAATGCGGATAACGTTGGTGTTTCTCGTAAGGGCGACGCTGTAGTTGTCGGTGTTGGTGTGCGCGCTGTTATAGAAGCATGAGACGAACGCGAAAGGTCTCCTTTTGAATGTTGCAAATCATGCTCGTGTTCTGTTTCGGGTTCTTGTTTTATTTGCTGTCGCAGTGTCGGAGACACGCTTGCTTGAGCCCTAACTGGACTACTGACTCTAGAAGATTTGCCAGAGTAAATATCTTTTACATTGTTCTGATTATTAGTTTTTGGAGTGCTGTTATATTTGGTGAGCTCTTCACTCGTATCACCGCTGGTTTGTTTCGGGAACAGATTTGAGCTCACAGTAAGCTGAAAGAGCCGAAATGTATTTAGTTTTATAATTTTATTTTTTTTTGATTATTCTCAAAAGTTACTTTAAGCATAAAAAAGTTAGAAAATCGCAAACTCTCTCTTCGCAGTCATTTCAAATTCCCTATGGCCTAACCACCAACATGAAAGTTGATATTAAAAAAATTAACAAACTACATACTGCGAATATTGGTAGTTGTTCAGAATCATCAATACTTCATCAGATAGTTATTCGTGTACTGGGATGCGCCGTCACCCAAACAGTTCGATAGAATGCGCCTAAAGGTATTCACTTTGTGTTTCACGTATTCACGTATAAAGTATTTGAGCCAAAGGAGTGATAAAATAGAAAAGTAGCATAGGGCAGCTAGAGCAGAATTATACAATAAAAAACGGGAGAGTAAAATATGATATGAAATTGAATGAAACTTTGCAACCCAGCACTTGAAAAGCTGGCTGATGAAGGATTGCTAACTCAGAAACATGTCCTTGTCTACTTGTTCCTGCGAAAGTATTTTTCCCCAGGTAAATGTTCACTATTACACAGTTAGCCTATATTTTAAAACATTTATCGGTTTAATAAAATTTTTAAACATTTTTGTACTAAACCAGAAACTTTTCAATACACTACTGCGATTTTTGAATTGTATTCCGCTTAAATTTTGAGCTTAACGAAACAATAAGTCCAAAATCTTGTTTTAAAACATAACTAAAAAGTTTAAGGAATATAAAAGTGGAAACATATGTATAGACAGCTGTGGGCTTAAAACTAAACCCGAAAATTTAAAAATAAAATTTTGTAGGCACTTCTAGTTTTAAAGCGAAACCAAAAGTTTAAAACTAACTTCGTGGCCTTTGAAGAAAAAAGTTTCAATTTTAGACTCAACCTTTTTACCGAGTATATTTTGAATAAATTTAAATTTATGTAATTTTTAAAATTATTTAAATTTTTTATAACACTTCTTAATTTGGTATGATATATTTATAGCTATATATTTTTTTTATTTCTCTCAGTATTGCTGGCTCGAGGTCAAAATTTTAGTTCTGCAAAAAACAATAAAACCCTAACGTTTTAGTTTTGCCAACATATTTCAATTACTTAAGCTACTAAAATTTTGACCTCAAGCCAACAGTACTGAGAGATATTTTTTGTTATTTTATATTTTTTTATATTATATTCGGGAGCTGATTATGGAACTCGAAATCTCCAACATTCATATTTATACTAGTGTAAAGATGCCTTTATCCACTCAGAAATATGAATGCTCCGCTCCTCGTTTTGCAATTGGCCTCTAAGTGTTGCCTTTTTTGTTGCTATTCCTTTATACACCATTTAGGTACATACTAATTCTATATGCTTTTTAATCCTGATTGTGAGGAATAATTCTTTTCTTTAATATTTTTTCCCCCAAAAAGATCCCGGAACGACCCCCAATTAACCCCGTGAGGACCCCGAGGGAGTCCCCAAACCCATCCCGGAATGACCCCGAAGGAGGTCCCAAAAAGATCACAGAATGACCCCCAAGTGACCCCGGGAGGACCCCGAGGGCACCCCGAAACCATCCCGGAATGACCCCCAAATGAACCCGAGGGAGTCCCCAAAAAACATCCCGGAATGACACCTAAATGACGTCAAGGGAGTCCCCGAAAAACATCCAGGAACGGACCCCAAATGACCCCGTTGGAGGTCCCAAAAAGATGACAGAACGACCTCCAAAACACCCCGGGATGACCCCGAGAGGGTCTCAAAAACCATCATGAAATGATCCCCCAACCCAGGAGGTTCGCGAGGAAGCCCCTGGAATGACCCCCAACAGATCCAGGGAGGGCCCTGAGAGAGTCCCCGAAAAGATCCAAAAATTTACCCCAAAAGACCCCGGGAGGATCCCCAGGGTGTCCCAGAAATTACCCTCATATTACCCCCAAAACACCGCGAATACTCCACAAAATTATCTCAATATTACCCTCAGAAGCTTCTTAACTACATGCGAACTGGTTACGCATGTGTATATATTTTGAGGGCATCTCGAGGGCTTATTTCTTTATTTATTTATAACTGATTACAAATTTAAATTTTATTGTTATTCCATATTTTTTAAATAATGAATAATAACTCAACTCTTTACTCAAAATTTACAAAAATAAGATTGAGCGGTTATCATCAATCAGAATATTTTGAATAACGATAAATTGTTATTCATTATTCAAGAAATGCTTGAATAAAAAATACCTTGTGATGAATACTCAAGTTTTCTTGAATAATAAATAAAAATTTATTTTTTCGTCAATCGTTATTCAAATTAGTTAATAACACCCATCCCTGATCCTATTTAATATTATACATTATAACTTATAATATATATATATATATATTTTTTAAATTTTTAAAATATTTTTGTAATAAAATTTTTTAATAATTGTTTTTGTTGTATCGGCGTATTGATAAAGGATTCAAGATTTGCTTCGAGCTCGGGGCCAGAATAATAACTTTTATAAATAAAAACTAATTTTTTAATTATAGAAAATTTTAAAAGCAATAATTATTATAAAAAATATTGTTTAGGCCTTGAGCTCGAATCGAACCTTGAATAATTTTTTTAATAATTTATTTTGATTTTTATTTTTTTGATTTTTCAGTAGTTCTATCTCTGACTATAAAAGCACATACGTGTCTGTTCGTTCCTCTCCCCTCATTTGCTTCATATATGTACTTCTATCATCTCGTTGTGAAATTGTCATTTTATTTTAAGAATTTATGAGTTAATGGCAAATAAATCACTTTCACTCGTTCCTGCCACATTATACAATTTTCGTGTTCTGCTGCTGCCACTACCCTGTTGTTGTTGCTGTTGTCTCCAAATTGTATCCATCTACTTTGGTGTAAGAAATTGCTCAAATGTACTTCTTACAAGTGTTGTTGCATTAATGTGGCGTCTCGCCATTAACATACGCATTGTTTTCCATTTAGAATGCAATTAAAACTTTTCATTTTTGCAACAAGTTTTACACGCTTTTGTATGTAAGATATAAATGGTGTTGTTACATTAAATGATCATAAATATGTAATTTTTCTTAGGCAGATATTAAAAGAAAATTTACTTTTCTGTTGAGAAGCGGAAGAGCCTCGGACATGCACTTCTTGACATTCCACAGCTTGGCCATCAGTGTATAAAATACATGGGGTGACATGAGGTCAATTGACCTTATGACCCTTCAAATGGCAACTAGGTCAATGGAAGTAATGCGCGTATAAAATAGTCTTAGTCTTAGCCTTTGCCGAAATGGTCGTATGGTTAGGTTAGGCTATAAAGTCAAATTAAAAATTTCATAAAGTCAATTACAAAAAAAATAAAAAATAAATGAAAGGCGCGATACCTCCGAAGAGATCTAAGGCCGAGTTTTCTTCCAATTTGCGTCGTGCTCCTCTTGATTTTCCCTACAAATTAGCCGGACGGGATCTACATAATTTTATGCCGACTCCGAACGGCATCTGCAAGGCAGATGAGTTTTCACTGAGAGCTTTTCATGGCAGAAATACACCCGGAGTGCTTGCCAAACACTGCCGAGGGGCGACGCCGCTTAGAAAAATTTTCTTCTAATTGAAAAACCTTATTTCTAAAATTTTTGATGTTGCTTTGCCCGGGGTTTGAACCCAGGGCATCCGGTGTGGTAGGCGGAGTACGCTACCATCACACACGGTGGCCGCCAATCAAAGTCAATTAGCTTTATGATAATTTAAATTGGTCAAAAGGCCCATGGTCCAAAGGTTAATGGACATTATGGCCGATAACGTTATGTCACTCCACCATATATATGAGCAGTTTTTTAATTATTTGATAACCAAGAAAGCGAGACTTTTTAGTTTATTTTTAACTATAAAAAAGCCTTTTCGTGACATGACCTGGACCTGTGAGTAGAATACCAAGTAGTTAAAGCAGCGATATACAAACCCAAAAAATATCAAAAAAACTGTTGTAAAAACGTTGGCGATAACAGTTTTTTGAAAGAAAAAAATAAAAATATTTTTTGGGTTTTGGGGAGTGCTTTGGTCGAAAAATTTACCCTTTCGCCATTTTTTTTTCGCAGACTCTAAAATTATTTTTTTTGGTATGCGTAGCGGAACTTTTTCGAAGTGCGTAGTGAAAAATCGATGGCGCGATATCGGTTAATAAATCAACACGGTCTAATATACATATATGTAGGTTTTGAGGTATACTTTTTTCTTGGTCCTACAAGCATTCAAGTGCTCGGATTACCTATTTGCCAACAGATTGCTTCCCCTGAATTTATTTCAATTTTTGCTGAGAACCTTTTTCATGACAGAAGTACATTTCAAAGGCATGGCAAAGACAAAGCTTGGTCGCCCGCATAACATCCGCCAGGAGCGTTTGTTTCCAAGACAAAAATGTCCGTGAAAGAGAGATTGTATTGGTTTGGTGTTCCAACTCAGGACCGAATTACATACTTAAACTTATTTGAATAAAAAACATTTCCACAAAGTTACACACCCCTAATGAAAATATGGTTCTTAGTATAGTTGCTCTAACATTTATTCTTTATAACAATCTAGTAGAACAATTTAATTATGCTTTTAGAAGTTTATTAAATGGCAAAATAACTACAAAAACACAATTTTGTTTAAGGTAGTATATCGTATTCACATGAGTGGCAACAACGTTAAAATATCATTAACGAAAGGAATCACATTTGCTGGGCGAATAATGACGTTAGGCCGGCTTGATGTCAGCTGTCATTTGTTAATATTCACATGAAATATGTACGAATGCAACTGAACTGAAATGGGCATTAGCTTACGTAGACTAATAGATTACTAGATGCTTTCATATAAGTTTATATGGAGTATTTCAGTTGTGCATATGTAGAGTATGAGAGTGGGTCATATTTTTTTATATTTTATGTTAGCTTCTTAAGCGGCGACGGAATTATGATTCGGAAATACTCCAAGCAAATATTTTGCCAAAGAGAACTGCACCAGTCGCAATTTACAGCGCCATCTAGTGTTACAAATATAAATATCTTTTTACGCTTTATTTATTATATCTATTCAGGTAATACGCTTCCGCACTGATACGATTTCTTTTGAAAAATTTCACAATTTTCGCTAATTTGAAAATAAAAAATAATGAAGAAAGCACAAAAATACAGCTGAAAGCGGTAGTCGAAGGAACATACTTGAAAACAATGTACATATTGCTCCCACCCCTGCTCCCCACATATGTATCTCTAATACCTATTTTAAATACAACAAATATAAAACTTAAGTAAAAACAAGTAAGGAGACTTCATACCTTTTATGTATGGGGCTGAACAATAATCCTATACCGTCCGTAATCTCCAAATAATCGGATGTATAAGATAAGAAATATATAGTGAACAGATGTACATACCTAAACGATTTTTAAGATAAATATAAAATAAAAAATGGCTAAAAACCCCCTTATCTGAACGATCGGTTGTATGGGATATATATTATATTTAGCTCCGATCGAAATGATTTTTTCATGAAATCTTCTATGATATATTAGAATAAATATCACCAAGTTTAACGTTTTATATTGGAAATTAAGGGAGAAATGGCCAAAAATCTTTCTATCTGAACGATCGGTTGTATGGGATATAACTATATATAGCTCCGATCAAAGTGATTTTTTCAGGACATCTTCTATCATATCACCGAGTTTCACGTTTATGCTTTCTAAATTGCGGCAGGAATGACCAAAATCGTCTTATCTGAACGATCGGTTGTATGGGAGATATATGTTATAGTGGTCCGATCCTACCGGATCCGACAAATGTCTAATATAATACAAAAATACATCCTTGTGCCAAATTTCATTGAGACATCTCAAAATTTGAGGGACTAGTTTGCGTTCAAACAGACAGACGGACGGACAGACGGACATGGCTATATCAACTCAGTTCGTCGCCCTGATCAATTCGGTATACTTTATGGTGAGTCTATCTTCTATATTTCTCAACGTTACAAACATCGGACCAAAGTTAATATACCATTTCATGTTCATGAAAGGTATAATAAGAGTACCAAATGTTATTCAATTCAGTTTAGCCGTTCTCTAGACAAAAATGGGTGTATAAAGGAATACTTATATTAAGGTCAGGTGGTAACCCAGTACAAAGTGAAACAGCACTTGTTTAATATCCACATTGGAAAGTGTCGAATATTTATTTAAAAAAATTATAAATAAGTCGTAAAGACACCTTCCATATCACTGTGTCATTTTCCAATCTCCCAGAAATAAGTGCATAAAATTAAATAATAACAAACTTAGGTGAGAAATAAGATTATAATTTACAAGGCGCGGACATTACACAGCATCGGTCAACAAAAACGTGTTAAAAAAGTGTGAACATCCTAATGTATACATATTTAAATGTTAATACAGTAATTAGTTTGAAATATTGCGCAATTTATGAGTTACATTAGTTGGAGCGCACTTGCACGCGCACAGCACTTAATAATCCTCTTCATATACATACACACACACACACACACTTTTTTATTCTTTTCCATATCCAAGTCGTATTCACATCTCCATCTCACCAAAATACTCACCTTTGCATTCAATGGTGATGTCCTATCCGCCCTGCCCGTACCAGAATTACTTGTTGTTGTTGCGTTGTTGCTACTGCTTGTAGTTGTTGTTGTGGTTGTTGATGTCGTTATAGCTGTTATTGTTGTCTTTGTTGTTGTTAAATTATTAGCAACATCTTTGGTATGTTCAGTTTGTATGTGATGCTCCAATGTTATCGGATTTGGAAATATCTTGAAACACAAATTACACAAATTCGTTTGGGGATGTAAACCTAAAGGGAAGAGTTGTAGAAAAAAAAGGAGTATAGAGCGGCATAAGTGATGTTTTACATAGACATGAGCAAGCAAAAGTTGTTTTGTTATTTAGAGCAACTATTTTTGCTGTGGCACTAAGAATCCTGTAATTCCCTGGATATGAATATTTGAAAGCCTTTGGTGGAAAAAGTCCTAAAAATTACTAAGTACAGGGATTTTTACGTTTAGACAATGATTTGTGTGCAGAGCTGCATGAAAAGTTTGTCGTCGATGACCAACTCAACAAACTGACAGCTGATGATTACTCCACTCTGCTTTCGTACCTGCTTACTGAAGGCAATCTTGGACCTGACGATGTAGCTGAATAGTAGGAACATATTTATGGCTCATACCGAGAAGATTCTGTAAACAATATAGGCCTCGAGAGAGCCCGGAAAAACACCTGCTACAATTACGAATAACGCTCCGCCTCGGAAAAGGTGGTCGCTGCCTATATGGGCACGCTGTGTACAGGAAAACAAATTTGCCGTGCGAGAGAGCGCGCTATCGCGACGAGAAGAGGGAAAAATGTCTAGTTGGAATTCAGAACCAAGAGCTCGAACGGCATGAGAGCAAGAAGCTTTAGATTCTGGCTGATAACAAAAATTCTATCAGGAAACCGTGGGTGCAATACAGAATGGTCCTTTGAAAACCTGTGGGTGGCAAAGCTTTGACAATAGTGAATACCGAAATTATTTTGAGGTAATTACGACCAAAAATGTGGAGCCTCTTCTGAAAGCTTTTAGGAATGTAATATTCAACGGAATCTGACAAGAGTTTTACTTAGCCGATTCGTCGCTTAACAAATCCCTGCCTTTCAACGGCTTTGCGAAAAAGTGCAAATCTGGCGTCACATGGATGCGTACCTCGGATGGCGGATAATTCGGGTACTATCATTTTCATTGAAAATTATTTATATTTAGTCAGGCTCAAACTACATTGATATGACTAAATCGGAAAACAGTTTGTTCTAATTCTAAAGAATGAACGGAAGCGTTTCTATGGATTTTGCCACAAACGTAGGTATGAAAGTATAAAATCAATGTGAGTGAATCACAAACACCCCTTAACTACAACATCACTACACTACGCAATATTTGTATTTTCGGAATATAATAAAGCGATCACCCATTCAGAAAGGCATTTACGCGCCTATAAATTGAATAATAAAACAAAGCCAACCAAAACTCTGCGCTAGCGCGGTCAAAGGGCACAGACGGAAAGTCTTTGTCATTTTCGCGCATTTGTGACATGAGCTAAGATGACAAATGACAAGATATACGAGCTACCAACATAAACTGACAGCGCCAGCCAAACGGAAAACTGCGAAGACAAAAAAATGCGTTCGAAAAACATTCACCATATGAAGGCGCCAAAGAGAAGCTAAGGACGTACGAAGAATTAAGTGCGTACGATTTAATTAACAAACGCTGCTTTTATGTTTACCACGACAGCTGGAGTTCAGCGCGCAGTGACCTGCCGATTTTGCAATGGAGTGGCACAAAAATGTCCATGGCAATCACATTAATGGAACGGATTAAATCGGATTGCTCCCGATTTCCGCTTAAGAAACTGCGCATTTCGCGTGGCGTGATTCTTAATGTTTTCTCACAACCTTTTTTGCGAATATTCCATTTTTTCTAGCAAATTAGTTCTGTACTCACCCATAAATCCCAACGGTCCAAACGGCAGTACCGGAAACTTTCCTTGCGCCCCCAACATTTGCATTTCTTCGCGCGCAGCCGCCATCAGCAGAAAATTCGGTGACATGCCCAACATGGGCAGATGCTCGAAAGCTTTTTGCGAAATGCCATTAGCGGGAAAACCACGCGCTGTTAAATCCATAGCAGCTGCTGCAACCATTGCTGTCATCGGCTGCGTTAGCTCATCACTTTCAGCACGTTCTGTCGCTTCGCCGGCTCTCTCTTCGTTATAGTCATCGTGCAGACGACGATCGAAAGGTGTTAACGAGCTCGTATTCTCGCGTGAATCATCGGTACTATCCATTGTCATAAAATCATCGAAATCACCTTGCGACGACTCCGAACGCTGACCTGAGTAATCAGATGTTGTTGAAAAGTCAAAATTATCTGAAGCACCCATCGACTTATTCGAGTTCTGATCCTCAATAGCGGCATCCATATGCGCCTTCATGCGTGCATTATGCTCCGCCACCGCCTCGGCAGCGGCTGGTGTACCGGGCAGCGTGCCCAAAGGTAGCGAAAAAGCGCCAAATACGCCACCATTTAACGCAACACCGGGAAACCCATTCACCGCGCCACTGCCATCGTCTATTGTATGTATACGTATGTGTTGCTGCAGTATTATGCCATTCGAGAACTTCTGATGACAAACGGGACATTTGAATTGGCTACGCATTGGCGGCTTGATCTTGTGTATGCTCATGTGCGCTTTCAAATTACCCTTCGTAGCAAAGGCACGCCCACATATTTTACAGCGAAACGGTCGCTCTCCCGTATGCGTACGTATGTGCATCTGTAGTGAGCTGCGGCAGGACATAACTTTGTGACAGAAAATGCATTGATTTGGATCCGTTAGCTTGTTCTCTATATTATCGACAAGCTGTTGTAATTTCGACGTCTCCGAAGTTGTGTCGATCTCGATTAAGTCTTCCCACGATTTATCAATAATACGCTCCATTTGTGCAAGCGAATATTCAGAAGAAATATGTGGCTCGAGACCGCTATTGCTGGAGTTACGACTAATCGAACAACGACGTTGCGATGCCGTCGACTTCGGTGGAAAATCACAGACGTCGCCTAAGCGCTCACGATCTCGCTCAACTTCGCGCTCCTCGTGCGCATGTGACTTGCGTGACTCGCTCGTTGCAGAGTGTGGTGTGTTAGCGCGAGAGCTACGTTTACGCGCACTACTACTTCGTTTCGACTGATGATGTGCATGTGGTGGGTGTTGGTGATGGTGGGTACTTGCAGTTTCTGGTTTTTCAAGTTTAGTTTGCAGATTCGTTACAGGTTGCATCTTTGGCGATTTAGGTGTTCTACTGTGGCATCGCTTTCCTCTTGCGGTACAGGTGAAAGATGTGGCTTGCTCAGGTCTTGCGGAATTTCACTGAGCGTTTGCGCCTCATCAAGCTGTGTTGGTACAGGGCGAGGCTGCTGCGATAGTTCTTCGTGTTTTTCCTTTGGCGGAGCATCTAAAATCGGTTCATCCATATCCATTGCTTGCGCCTCACTTGACACTGGAAATCTGATAGGCACATCATTTGGCATCAGCGCTGCACCACCCACGGGCGCGCCGTATGGCGGAAATGGCTCAACCACGCTGCTACCCGGCCCATGCGCCATCAACATTGGCGGAAAGATTTGTGTATGCCGCTGGTAATGAACTTTCAGATTACCTTTTGTGGTGAATTTACTGCCACAAACATTACAGTGAAATGGACGCTCGCCAGTGTGCGAACGCAGGTGTATCTGCAGTGCCGAAAACGATCCGAAAATCTTGCCACAATACTTACAGCGATGTTTAAATATTTCGCCGCGGCCTTGTGCATCCTTCTGTGCATACTCATACTCATCCTGCAGGTGTGAGGCGTGCAAACTTTGAGAAGCGGAGTCAAGAACTTCTTCGGTGCGACGTTGCAGCATTTCCAAGCAGTTGGGTTCGTTGGGCGCAGGCGGTGGATCATGATTCGTGATTATGCTGGAGGCAAGCGTTGAGCTAATGTCACACAGCAAATGTTGGTAGTTATTGTTGTTATTGTTATTGATCGCTGGTAGCGGCGTTGAAGTGGTTGCGCTCAAGTTTGTGCTCTTCATTTTCAATTTCTCGATGTGATCCACATTTTCACACGCATCCAACTCTATACTTGCGATTACTTTTTTTGATTCTTCAGTCTTTGTATTCTCTTCATTTCTCGCTGATGGCTTCAAGGATTCAACGCCTTCTGTTTCCTGCTTTGAACTTGCACTGGCCGTGCGCTCTACTTTAATCGCAAACTCAGCAGGTTTATCTTGAACATCTTGCTCCACGGGCTGCAGTAGTCGCTTCTTTGGCTTAGAGTGTGACTCATCGGTCAACTCACCAGTTTGTTGTTCATCCAAATGTTCTTCATCCGTTGTAGCATCACTGGCGCGCTTCAGTTGACTTTGTAGATGTTGTATGAGTTGCAGTTGCATAAGATGTTGCCGCTGCACATTCAGTATCGTCGATTGCACCATCGCTAACTCACTCATGGCTTCGCCGTAATTTTGCGCGCCGCCTAATGCTGACGCGGCGAACTGCGCCACTGCCACTTTAGTGTGCTGCAAAGCCTCCAATGCCACATGGCCGCTTGCTGGCATTTGATTACCCGGCAACACAGATAAATCCAATGCTTCATTGCTATCGCTCACCGCCAGCTCTGATTCCTCTTCAACTTCACCATCCTCCTCGCACACTTCACTAACGCGTTCGATCAATTCGCCGCTAGATGCACCCATTTCACATTGCCTATCGTTGTCCTTGTCAGCAGCACATTCTGGTGTCGAAGTTTTACTCTTCACCGGTAATTCCTTTTCAGCTTTGCAGTCATCCTGACATTTTGTTTCTTCATCTTCTACTTCTTGTACGACGTCCCGTTCATTATTGCTCAAAGCACCGCCGCCGTTGTTATTGCGATCCGCATCCAAATCTTTGGTTAAGCCATTATTAAGGCTGGCGCTACTATTACTGCTGCCATTCGAGTTGCTACGCAAGCCACGATAGTTTATGCGATTATGAAATATTGAACACATTCTTCGGTGCGGTTGAGAATTCGCAAGTAGCTCCGTTTAGCGAACTACTCTCGTCGGCATTGAAGGCGCATAAGCGCTCAATATCTAAGCTATAATATCGGCAATCTCGAATACCGACTGTGATTTTTTTGTCTGCAAGTAAATTGTAATATAAACAAAGAATATTAAAACAAATCAATTCATTTATTAGGCTAAACATATACGAGAATATTTGTCAACAATCCACAAATTTATTGAATTTAGTTTAACATTTCAGCATTTATGCACATCAATAATATGCCAATTTTTTGAATGTTTTAGCTCAAATGATTTTTTTATATACGTGTATGATTTTATTAGATTATACCCTCAATCCACCACTGTAACATTAGGGTGGTCTTTATTTAATAGTTGCCATTTATGAATACGAAAATTTATCGGGCTGTTATTATTATCGCCTTGTTAGTGGCACACCATTAGTCGGTTTTTTATCGACGTTTTATCAGCTTGTTATCGACATATCATCGATAAAAACTATAAGCGAAGAGTATCGGTATAATATCGGCGAACTATCAATTTGACGAATTTTTATCGAAAAAACATCGATTTGCTCGAAATGTATTCAAAATTGTATCAACAATTTTGTGAGAGTTATCGGTATGTTATCAGAAAACATCGGCTGGGTCTGAAAATCAAAAATATGTTTTTGAAAAGCTTTCAATTTGTAATCGAAAAATTGTCAATCTCCTATCGAAAAAGTATCATTTCATCATGATGCCCTCAATCCACCACTGTAACATTAGTGTGGTCTTTATTTAATAGCTGTCCTTTATGAAAACTAAAATTTATCGGGCTGTTATTTTATTATCGCCCTGTTGTGGCATGTTAATGGGTGTTATCCACGTTTTATCAGCTTTTTATCGACATATCATTGATAAAAACTATAAGCGAAGAGTTACGGGTTTAATATAGGCCAACTATCGATTGCTTTCGAAAATTCTTTATCGAAAAAAACATCGATCTGCTGGAAATGTAATCAAAAATGTATCAACTATTTCTTTGTCGAAGACTTATCGATATGTTATCAAAAAGCATCGGTTGTGGGTCTGTAAATTATCGATATGTTTTTGAAAAGCTATCAATTTGTTATTGAAAAATTGTCAGTCGCCTTTCTAAAAAGTATCCACAATTTTTAAAAAACCTATCGATATTTTTTTGAAAAACAAATCGATGACTACGATAACACTTCAAAAGTTTCGATTCTACGTAAAATTACTAAAAATAAATAGTTTTCGGTACATTTTCTCAGAGTTTTTATTCAGCTGTATGGCTATTCTTTGACATTTAAAAGTGTTGGTTATGAATACGATTTTTCCTATTAATATTATAACATAATATGAAAAATAATTTAAGAAGCCCCTTTGCTTATTATTTCATTTTGAAGTTGGACCCAAGACATCGTTCATAAAACAAAATTTCTTTTGGGCGGAAGGTGTCCAGCTTTACCAGCTGATTTAAATGTGTTTACAAACTTTAAGTTCACGTTTACTTGCCAATTTGTAAAAATGTTTATTCACAGTAAACAATTGTGAGATAGGATCAAAATACATAAGAAGCCAATATAAATTCGTGTTAGCGATTTGAACGATTGTTTTATCGAGCCTTACCTTTGCTCGGCACAAGTTTTAGTTTTCTTCCAATCAACTTTATTTGTTTGATATTCTTGCTAAGACTGGCCACCGACGCGTTTTTCTAAGTGTTGGCAACATGTTACCAATGCCAAGGTCGGTGCTGGCGCAGTGAATAGGCGCAATTGCAAAAAGCGGATCTGCAAAAAATGGTGTGGTGACATAAGATCAACGGCCAAGAGGCCAGTTGTTATGACTACTTCAAATGGCCATCAGGTGGTTTACGACCACTTCGTAGATCAATTGACTTTATAACATTTCTTGATTTGACTTTTGGCCTTTTAGGAAATTTCTGTTTGATCTTATCACCATTTCGGGAAAAAGGCCATAACAATATCTGACATATTGCAAATTATGACAGTTACAAAAACTAAAAATGTTCTCATATCGAAGCATTCCCAGCTGGCCCATCTTTTAAACCGGGTTCTCACTGTAATTAAAAGAAAAGAAAAGGAAAAGAGCCATATCCAAAATATTTAAGTTGAAAACAAAAATTTCTCTTCATTCGCCTGAACAGAAATTTTACGGCAATAATAAAACATACTTGTAGTATAACAGTTCTTAAATTTCAATACGTGGAGGTGCAAAACATTATAATTGAGACCTATGGTCACTTGAAGAAAAAATAGTTGACTTTATGACCATTTCGGAAAAGCTGGTTGGACTTAATTTTAATATAGTTTGACGTTGAGATCATTTCATATGGTCACATCTTCATTTGACTTTTTGGCCATTTGAAGTGGTCATAAGGTCAACTCAGACTATTGCCGATTACTTTGTGTGACTCTTCCCACAAAACACACATACAATTTTGACGACTACAGCAAAAAACAAGAAAAGGTAACTATAGGGACACCCTATTGTATATACTTCGAGCTTCCAAAATTCACTCCGCCTATTGACGTAAGTGAGACATGGAATTAATTCGAAATAATACGTTGATACGCAATAAATCGATGGCAAAATAACAGTGGACTTTATGATAAGTTTTTATTCCATTTAAAATGAATATTTGAATAGTGTGCGTATGAATTGAATAAATGAACATATTGCATATTATAAGGCGACCGCAAGTTTAAGTTATTATTTTCTCCCGTTATAGCTTTTCTGATATTTTTGATGTAAATTTTTGATAAGGAGGAGAGGAAGAAGCGGAAGAAGAGGGAGAAGGAGAGGAGGAGTTAGAGTGAGATTAATAGTGAGAATGAGAGGAAGAAGGAAAGATAGAGGTAAAGGGAAGTAAAGTTTACGAGTTTCCTTCTTGCATTAACCTTTGCAACTTTTCCTTCGCTTGTTAATATAATGATCTCCTGGTTTTTATTGCCGTTCTAAGTATTTTAGTAATATCGCCTATAATTTTTTTTATAATTTTCGTTTAAATATCAATTTGATAAGCATTTTAATGTTTCTTATAAAGCTTTTGTGTTTTTCGTATATACATACATATTTCTTGCTTACAATCTCGAAAGCAATTGCTGTAAATGTTGATGGCGGTAATTTATTGATATATTACGGGGAATAACTCAGCGATATCTATGCTGTTGCCACCGGTAACTTGGAATAATTGTCGTGGATTTTCGTCGCTGCCATATCAGTGAATATATAATGAGAGGCATTTATTTTTACACACACACACACATATGTACTCGTGTACAATAGGTGTTTTTACATATGTGTGAGGTAATTTAGGCGGCAGATGTATTGGAATGGAACAGCAATCGATACACCAAAAGTGCATACCAACAAACATACGTGCATATGTATGTGTTATGTGTATTTGTAACACTGTCACATTATTCGTGTTATTGTGCATTGTGGCGATTGTTTTGCTGCCACCCACACTACAGCATTGCATTTTTGTAGTTGTAAGCCATTGATGGCAGTCATAAATAGCCAGGATAAACCAGACTTTCGACGGTTGCGCCATAGACGGCAGCAGCGGAGTTGGCAGCTTATAAAGCTCTACTTGTGCTATTTCATATTAGAATAAATGCATAAATGTTTAATGCATATTTGAGGGTAATACAAAAGTTGTGCTAATTTTCTGCGTTTATGGTTTCTAGTTTTTGTTTACATTACAAAATTTATTGCGACTAATAGAGTTTAGTAAATATTATGTGATCGAATACTTTGATTATATGTGGAACATCACTGTTTTAATTCCAATAACACCGAGTTTATAAAGTTCAAAAGGACAATAGAGTTTAGTGACTCTGCAGGCATTGAATTTGTAATTGACATAACAATTTTTATTTAATTATTTTATTTTATCTTCGAAGCGTCTAAGCATTGCTACCCTACCAAAAACGGATAGACTATACATTAAGGGACCAGGGGGAGGGGGTTGGGAGTGGTTGGAGAGGGTAGGGCTGACTCCTCTTTTCTAAACCACCACCCCCACCCGCAGGAGGATTACAGTTTGATCACAATTTAATATTAAAGTTACCAAAAAATGTAGCGAAAAAGCAGTGTATTTAGGAAATATGGTGCTACCAGACTTCAAAATATGTATAAATAAAAACTACTCAATCTATTTTAATCGCGTCATTTTTTATTCCAGATTTTCTATTTTTTTATGAAGTAAACGCACTTTATTTTAAAAAATCGCGATTTTTATTATAACTTTTCCACTTTTTTTATGAAATAAACGTAATTAATTTAAAAAAAAATAAAAAGCACCGCAGGCGAAAATTTGGAATAAAAAAATCGCGCGATTTCAATTTCAATTTTCATTTTTTAAAAAATAAACGTAAATTATTTAAAAAAATAAAAAGCGCCGCAGCGAAATTTGGGGAAAAAATTGCCAAATTTTTTATTCCAAATTTTAAATTTTTTGTAAAATATACGTAAATAATTTAAATAAATAAAAAGCGCCGCAAGCGAAAATTTGGAATAAAAATCGCGCGATTTTTTATTCGAAATTTTCTTTTTTTTCTTGAAATAAATATACGTAGTTGAATGAGAAGGGTTCATTTTCCTCGCTGGTACTATTTAAAACATTTTTCATTCGTTGGTACAATTTAAAGCATCTGGTAGCGCCAAGCATGCAGGGAATTGAATAAAATGGATGTATGCTTGTGTTCGCGGAAAGTAAACAAATAAAATTCTTGTGAAAGTGTTCGTATGTAGATAAAAAGTGATAGTTATACCATTAGTTAACAACTAATTACTAGTAAATTGTTAATAACAATTAAAAATTACTCACTTATTCTCGTTGGGGAACTCCCTGAGAACATTATATTTACGAATAAAACCAATTGGTCCCTTAATGTATAGCCGACCCCCAAAAACTCTTGAGCTAACACCCTTCAGCTCTCTCACTGAAGATTTGTTTAGTTTGCGAAAGAATCCGCTTCTATTCAAACATGGTCAGTTGATCCATTTTAAGTTAGTTTCGCTATCAATATCGTGAAGCTCTACCCTTCTCTGGGTATCTTATCAACTTAGATCAGAATGCTTGTTGGGCAACTGGATACCAAAAAACATCGATGTTGGCACTAGGACTGTAGTATTTTAATTCACCTTAATTGTCCTTCTTTAGCTACAGTCCAGGGTGACAATCTCGGTATGCCCAGATCCCGATATTTTTTAAGGATTATTGGACTTTAATTCCGGGATTGTTGCAAACAACATTTTAATATCCATTTAAATAATTTAAAACTTGATCAACAAATATCACCCCTTTAAGATCAAAACAAGATTTTCACTGGAGAACAAAAAAAAATAAAAATTAAAAAATTGTCGTTTACTCAAAGTGTATTCAACAAAGTGTGATTGAAAATTGTATATGAATCTTATATAAGGGACTATTGTGTCAAAAATTCTAAACAAACAGAATAAACCCATTGTGGTGCAAATCATACTCATGTATAAAATATACCTTTCATGAAAATGAAATGGTGTATTAAGTTTGTCACGAATCTCAAAATTATAAATCCTGAAAGGAGAATTTATATAGCATTTATTGCTGTCTGAAAAAATCCAAGACCTCGGCTGTAGATATGCATATATCCCAAAAATTTTTCGTAATTTCTGTCCATTTTAACAGCTATAAGCTTTCAAATGTCACCAAATGATTACGTGTTTGGCATATACTTTTGAATGGAAATATCATATAAACTAGTCACCAAGAAACATGAAAATTTACTGATCTATTATTTGTTTGATATATGGAACATTTCGCTATGTATATCTGTTCTCTATATATGAACTATCTTATACAACCGATTATTCGGATATTACGAATAGGATAAGATTATTGCTCTGCTCCATTAATGAAAGGTATAAAGTCTTTGGTATAACCGAAAACAGTCCCATCCTTACTTGTTTTATTTTGAATCAAGGAATACCTGAAATGGCGTTTAAAATACCTACTGCCTCTTTAACAAAATTAAGTGTTTTGTTGCATTTATTTGTATTTAAAACATTTTAAAACCAACAAGTTCGAATCGATTCGAACCCGCGATCTTACAAGTCAGTAGGCCGATATAACAACAACATGTTAGGTAAGGTTAGGTGGTAGCTGCCCTGATAAGGATAGCTCACTTGAACAACACGTAGGTCCGTTGTGATATCACATTCATCAAGAATAACGGTGACTTAGATCTAGCTACTTGGAGAAAGCTAAGGATGATACCGATCTCAACTTCGGATAAATCCTCGGGAGATCCAAGTGAGTCGAGACCAAAGTACTTTCGCCTAGTTCTGGCAAAAGCTGGGCAATCAGGCATAAAGTGATTTGGTGATTTCACCTCATCATCCTCCATACAGCTGCAACAGGATGGAGTTTCCAGTATATTGAGACGTACTGCATGGCTACCCATGGGACAGTGCCCGGTCAAAACCACAATGACCATTGATAGGTCAGCCTTAGTGAACCCAATTATTTCAGCAGACCTCCTGCCATCCACTTTCGGCCAGAAAGATCTTGCTACCCTGCAAGACGTTGTGTCCGCCCAACATTTGCTGAGCTGACTCGAGGCCCAGCTATGGAGAAGCAATCAACAGGTGGCCAGCGGAATCGCGAAATCCCTACAGCCATCTTCATCCGGTTCAGTTATACCGATGCGGGATAAGAGATCCGCTTGACTGTTACCCAGGATATCACTATGGCCCGGGACCCAGATAATCTTAATTGTAAAATAATTCGATGCAATCACAAGCGAGGTCAGGCACTCCTCGACCACCCTCGATCGCACTGTAGTTGAACTCAAGGCCTTTATAGCCGCTTGTACATCCCATAGTACGGGGAAAAAGTGTCAATGAATATGACACTATGGCATCATTGCCATAAAAGAAGTACAATTTTCACACCGTTTCTGCAACAGATGTCGCTGTGAAAATCAATTGGCAAGAAACAGGATTGAAGTAGAATTAATGAAGAGCAGCGGCGCCTAAACGTTGCCGATGAAGGAATTTAGCAGTTCCCGAAATGAATCTATACAACGAGCTTTGGCAGTTGTCTAAATTTTTTCTTTCCTCTATTCTAATTTAAAAAAGTACTTACCCTTGCCCAATAGGCACACCCACTTATCAAAGTCTAAGTAAACTAGCAGTTTCAACAAGTTGTTGTTATAGCTATTAGTCCTATAGATAAGGTATGCGTCATATGGCGGAAGTTAAGCCAGATTGACACTCGTCTTTCTATTAGTCCACGTTCTTTTACTATTACACGAAAATATTTGGCACTGATAAGTGCGTTCTCCGGGTGTTTGTTAACAAAAGAGACTACCCATTCTGTACGGAAGATGAAGGCCTGCGCTTCATGCAGATCCGTTCTTGTGATCAAACGGCTGAGTGTTGCTGCCACATATCATCACAGTGCTTCAAAAATGTATTTGTTTTAGGGGCAGTTCTGTATCAAACTGTTTGACTTATATCAGTGCTATCAATATAATGCTCAACATATCATATCTCTAGGAAGAAATTTCAAATAAAAACGATTCGTTTCGGTGTAGAGCTTCACATATTACCACATTTGAATTAGAATTAGATATTAATGTAATAAAACTTAAAATGTGGGTTAGCTAAGGTTCTTCTTCGAATTGGTGTAGGCATCACTAAATTACTCATTATCTCAAGTAAATAACATTTAAAAATTGAGAAAAGGCAAACTTCCTTATTTTTTTTTGATTGAAAAGTTTGTAAACCTCAAACCTTGTTTACAAATGGGTTCAAATTAATTTAAAATTGACATTATAGTACTGTTCGTAAAGAGAGAAATGACAAATTCAATCACAAATTGTTGAATACACTTTGGGTTTACTTAGGGCTTCCTAAAATTTGTATGGCACAGAACCTAAATCTGAACTCAAATTTTCCAAATTGGATCAGGCTTTCGAGGTATTCGTGTCTGAAATTGCAAAAAAACGCCTTTTTTGTTTAAATCACAGGCCAACAAAAGTCCAAATAAACTTTCAACCAGCTATACTTCTAGAAGTTTTCGATGTGGGAGCCTGAATCTGGAGTCCTAACAGCCCCGGCATTTTTAGTTTTTATAAAATCTTAATTTTGCTTCTGTAATCTGAACTCTGTACAGACCAAATTTCGGGACCATCCCAAGTGGCAAAATATACCGAAAATCGTAATCCCTAAACAGTTTCAAGGTGAAACACGTAATTGCTTACTAATCCACTTTCAATTGATTGTTTTTAATAAACGGTTTTATTTAGCTTGACTTGACAGGCCGGTCGACCGGCCGGCACGAATTTTGTAATTAAAATTTAAGTAACTCCCGAAAAGCTACAAGCTTGAAACTTGGAATATAGTTCAGAACCCGATGGCAATGCAATAATAAGAAAAAAAACTCCGATAGGTGGCGCATGGATCGAAATATTTCAAAAAATCGTATTTGTAGTCCGATTTGTGTCATATTTGGAAGAAATATTACATACAGTCCGGTAGAAGTGACCACAATATACTTTAGACTGTATACTTAGACTGTAACAAATTGTCAGGAAAGAGTCCTTGTAATAATGAGTCACTAAATGATCTAAATAGAATGAGAAATAATAGGCAAATAAAAACTTGAAAATAAAATAATAAAAAAAAATTGTTTAGTTAAACGGTTCTATTGAAAACAATACTTACATTAGGTAATAATAATACTAAAAGCTAGAAAATAATTAGGTAGGTCCTAGGTACTAGTCATCACACTCCTCATCAATCTAGGGCGTTGATCAGACAAATGAATTCAACCCTGAATTAAAAAAAGATGTCTTAGTACCATTAAATCGCGGGCCCCCTGAGAAACCCCGGGCCCGGGGGGAATCCCCCCATTCCCCCCTCTCGACGGGCCTGGTGTAACCCCATCCGATTCTATCATTTTCATAGGCTGAAGCGATTTGTTAGCCCATAATAACTTATTCTGTATCAGCGGAAGTGACAGATGGTTATGCGTAAGAAATATACTTCTAACCAAAGCGGAAGGCAGTTTGTGTTGTACCACAAAAATATTATCTGCTAATCGGAGAACCTATATATGATCTTAGGCATGCCAATGTACATATTCTCGAAGTTCGTTGCAAATATATTTTGAGTGGGGTAGGTCTTTCAGATTTTTATTTATGGTTTTCGAGACAGATCTTAATTATGACTTTTTGCAAATATCTCGAGATTTTGAGCGCCTAGAAATACATATGGGCACATGGGTGCAGTAACCAGTACAGACCTTTTTTCTTTGTGTATGGTTATTATAATTGGCGCTTACAATGGAACAAGTTACGGAATGTTTGCTTTTCTTATAAATGAATAAACTACCGAGATGATAATACTCATTTCATTTCATACAAACAAAGACGCGGTAGAAAATTAATTGCAACTAAATTACTCGAATTCAATATTTTAAAATCACTTCTGCGCCTTGTCCTATTAACACCAAGATATGATAATGCAAAAGTATTTTCTCAATAGAAATTTCCTGCCAGCAGGTGTTCTTCCTTCCTATCAACCCGCACGCCAATTCACTTTTCCCTGAAGGAAACATTAACAATTTTTAACCATAAATACTTCTAGAGACACTTGAGCTTACCCGAAACCTAATTATCTTCAATATTTTCCATTTATCAGATAATATTTTTAACACACATTTCGTCGACTGTGACGGCACAATTAAGTTCAGTTGGGCATTTCTTACACACTCGTAAATATTTGTAAAAAACCAAAACATAAGTCAATCATATGTACGACTGATAAATTATGGATATTTTATGGCGCATCCTAGAACTAAAATAAAATTGAAAATGACTTCAATCACCACCGCGAGCGCTAAGTCTGCGAATAACTGATGCTTTAGCCCTACTTAAGAGCCAAAGGCGTCAAAAGGTGTATATGTATATGTGTAGATTGATCGAAATACTTCTACACATATAGTACGTACATATGAGAATAATCGAAATAATTGATTGCTGATTTATTGAAATGCGGATACACAAATATTCCTTATATTTCTCATATATGTAAGTATGTTTACACATATATAGATTTGTATTACAAAAATGAAAATAAATTGGCAAACAAATATCAAAGTAGCGCCATATCTACCAATACAACCTCTAACCTAGTAGGAAATATTTCGTAGTAAAACAATTTACTTCTTAACTTCCTTTCATTATCCTCCTCTCTATTCCTTCTACACCCTAATCCAATTCATATGCCTGCTATTCATCCTCTCCTCCACACATTTTCCTTCTTCATTTTCTCCTCTCTCTTTTCCATACCACTCGCATTTCCACTCTCTCACTACCACTATCACTATCACCTCCACTACCACTATCACTGTCACGTTCACCCCCACTACCACTCGCATTTCCACTCTCTCACTACCACTATCACCTCCACTACCCCGAGCACTATCACTATCACCCCCACTACCACTACCACTATCATTATCGCAACCACTACCACTATCACCACAACTACCACTACAACTACAAACACTACCACTGCCCACCACTGCCACAACCACTATCACTATATCACTATCACACCCACTACCACTACCACCACCACTAACACCAATACTACCATTACAACTACCACTTCCACTACCACTAACACTGCCATTACACGTGAAAGAAATACACCCGTTTCAAAAAAAAATTTTCAAAAGCATTTTACATTATCTTACAGCCTAATTTGTCTTTCGACCACACGTGACGAATTATTCGTAAATTTTTCCTACATATCCACAAAAATTTAACACATTTTTATCTATTGCGGATATTGATCAAAATTCTATACCGTTATATTGATTGAGTGATGGCTATGTTTTGTTTCCCAATTAATCTTGTAGCAAGAGGTGCAGACCAATCAATATTAGACAAACGCATAAAAGACTCCTCACCACCGGCTGCCCACAAAGTTCAATGAGGAGTACATAAATTTGTTTGTCTGTATATTTGGCCATTGGATCACGTCAGTTGCATGAATTGGCATTTTAACGTAAATTAATTCTTTGTTTTATGAAAGCAATGATCGTTTGGTTATCCAATTCGTGTTTGTCAGCAGCCAATTCACACTTCCGTATTTTTTAATATTTTTACCGTTGAACTCGAGAAGATGTCTAAAGAAGATCGGCCACCTGTCTATTGTTGTGTGGCCACGCTTTTCATACAATCCTACACTTGATTTTCATGTTGTATTTTATTCAAGATTTATTGCATTATAAAAGGCCTATTTACGTAAGTGCATTAGATGGTATAAAGAATTTTAAAAGTCACTTTAGAACATCTCAAGTATTTAAAATAACACAATTCCTGCCGAAGGTTTTTTTTTAAGAATTTTCGACTAAGCACTCCTCCTTCGAAGTTAATTAACTTACAGCGTTTTTTTTCGTCGAAATATTTTGTTTGGTTCTTTTTTTGTGATAAATTTCTTGATTTTTTCTTTCTGCAGCCAGGCCGAATTAATAAAATTAAAAAGGAAACATTTTCTGATCTGCAAAGGTGTTTTTTGGGTTTGTCGTCATGCCATAAAAACTATGAGGTGTATTTTCGGACGGTCTGATGTGCCTAAATATATTGACAGCATTATGTTCCAAAATCTTTTTTTTAATATTGTTGCATTATTTGTTTATTGCCGAAACTCATTAATAAAATGTGGCAGTATTTCTCCAAATGTTATTGATATACATTAGTGTGGTCCTTGTCCAATGAATTCACAATTTTTCAATCATATACCAATATCACTAAAAATTTTGGTTCAGATTAAAGACAGTTAGGGTATCGCACTGGGGTCAAAGTTCTAATTTCTCTGGAAAGACGCAAAAAATTAAATTTTTTGTCTTACATTCAAAATCGGAATTTGGAAAAATCTGAAATTTTACCACAGTGCGGAACTACTTAACCAGTTCTGATCAGGACAAACATTAATATCGTACACTAAAGTGTTATCGATTTTGGGTATTAGAAAACAAAAAAAAATTTTAATTTTTTGAGTCTCCATAGAGAAATCTTAACTTTGAGTCCTGTGCAATACCTCTTAATCATCTCCAATAGAGCCCACAGTTTATGTGTGATATATTTGTCGTTGATACTACCGTTTGGAGGGATGAGACCGGAAGCAATAGGTAGATTGATTTATAAGGACCACCCTAATGTATATCAAAATGTTCCTAAATACGCATATAAGATGAGCTTAACAGATTTGAATAATATTTCCCAACATTTTGCAGCTTGAAGCAGAGCTCAATTATAAGAAACAAAACTCTTGGGGCCAGAAGACGCCGTGACAATTTTCGTCGCCTTCACTGGCACCTTCACCACTATATAATACCAAAAATTTCGCAAAGGCAATCAGGTTTACTTTCACTCACTGAGTTGAATGAATGCTCTTATATCTTACAAATCAGAACTACCATTGTCCTAAAAAAATAAAAAAGAATGTAAGGCGAGATGACCTTCGAAAAGGTTTTTGGCCTAACTTCTCTTCCAATTTGCGGCATGCTCCTTTTAATTTCTCCTACAAATTGGCAGGATGGCACCTACTTGTTTTTATGCCGACTCCGAACGGCATCTGCAAGGCAGATGAGTTTTCACTAAGAGCTTTTCATGGCAGAAATACATTCGAAGTGCTTGCCAAACACTGCCGAAGGACGATCCCGCTTAGAAAAATGTTCTTCTAATTGAAAACACTTGTTTCTAAAATTTTGATGTTGCTTTTCCCGGGGCGTGAGCCCAGGACATTCGGCTTGGATGGCGGAGCACGCTACCATCACACCACGGTGGCCGCCGTCAATTTTTGTTCTCGATTCAAGTCGCCTGACCCATAGTATGAAGTGGAGCAGGAATATCAACTGGCGTGTATTACAAACTTGACAACACTAATTTTTGACACACGCATAAACAATGCATGTGTCCGAAAAAATAGCAACAATACAACAACGATATTCCACAGCTATTAAAAGTTTGTTTGCGTGCAAAATGTGAAAGATACACGCGAGCTGCCAGCATTGAAAAACTGAAATTTTGGGGCCACATGTGCAGCTAAGAAAATAAGCAAATGAACGCACAACAACAACAAATCCAAATTACGGTAACATTTTTGTCGGAAAGGAGGGTAAAACACAAAAGATGACAGGTGTCAAAGTGCTTTCAGGAATATATATTTAAAATATTTATTCAAATCTACAACCATAATTGGTGGAGTCACGGACGATATTGAATATATCAAAATTGTTTTGTAGGATTCTCTCACACAAGTTTGCAGCCGTAATCAAAATCTGTGTATATGTTCTTTAAAATTATTATCTCTTCGCACCTCTGGTCATGTCGTTTATTAATTTAAAGTGCAATTAATGTTGCTCATACGCACTGTGGTATCAACAGCAACTACTGACATACAAATAGTCAATTCTTCTGGAAACGTGCTCTGCCCACCACTCCGAAGAGCTTGCGTCCACGCCTCGGAAAAGCAACATCAAACATTTAAAAACAAATTTTTCAATTAGAAGAAGTTTTTTCCAAGAGGGGTCGCCCGTCGGCAGTGATTTGGCAAGCACTCCGAGTTTATTTCTGCCATGAAAAGCTTTTCAGTGAAAACTCATCTGCCTTGCAGATGCCGTTCGGAGTCGGGCGTAAAATATGCAGGTCCCGTCCCGCCAAATTGTAGGGAAACAATTAGAAAGGACGACGATGCGAATTGGAAGAGAAGCTTTGCCTAAAATCTCTTCGGAGGTCATCGCGCCTTGCATTTATTTATCTAATTTTTACGGTAACTATAATTGCCATTATTGTCAAGCATGATTGCCATCAAGACGGGAAGGAGGCTGGGAAAGGACTGTTCTATTGTGAGAAACACTGTGATTGTGATTATTGGTAAGCGTGATTGTGAACTGTGATTTAGATCATATTGGTCTACTATCACTGTTCTGTCAAAGTCACGGATAAAAATCGCTGCGGATGAGAAGAAATTTTCAAAGATCAATACGCTCCATTAACAATTAGGAAATATGCCAACTTTAGTATGCTATCGCATTAGGTTGAAACGAAACAGACTAAAAAATTGTTTGGGAATTTTTAAAGTATTGTGACGAATATTAGCAATACTAAGGAATACTATCATCTCTAAGTCAACACTAAGCAGTGACTTGTATGCACATCAATAAATCAATCATTATGTCTATACATATGTCCATACAAGCAGCGGAGAGCAACGCACACACACATGCATATATCTGAGATACTCCCAAAACCAGGCAATAATTTGTGCAAGTATCACTCACATATACACGCGCATATGAGAAGCTATAAACGTAGTTATAGCTGGTAATTTTATAGCTGTAACTAACTAGTAAATTCTAGAAATAGAAGCGCCTAGAAATATGTCAACGAGGAAACCACACAGTATAAAAGCAGCAACAGTTGAGGCACGAAAAATCAGTTTGATTTAAGCACGCTGTCTGTCGAGAAGTAGTAGTGTTATTGTGAAGTACTTGAATAAAGGCCATTTTGCATTATTGAATAGTGGAGTTATTTATTCAACAGTTTAGTGATTCGAACGTTAGTAGAAGGTTGCAATTAAGAGGAATTTCCATAAAATCGTTACAGTATTGTAATTTTAAATGTGATTTGATAGAAAACATGGATATATCGATTTCTTCAACAATGAATTTTTCAGGCTTTTTCGTTATTCTAAAGTGCAGAAATGCAAGGAGTCGGTGATTTAAATTACACTACTATTCGTAATTAATCAGCTGAAATTGCACTTTGATTTAAAAATTTACTTCATTTTTGTATTTTTTGTTGTGTACTATTTCTTATTTATGTTAAAAGAAAAAAATAAAGTGAAATATCGAAATACTAGCATCTGTGTTCGAAAAGTAAGCAATAACAATGATGTATCCATGGTTCAACTATATGGTTGGCTCATCTGTACAATAACCAAATATGTCTGTTCAAATTGTCAAAATCTGTGTATTGGTGTTGGTGCGAATGGTATGGAATGGAAACATAAAACTTATCAGTTTTTGTATGTGTAAGAAAATGTTGCCAATGTGTTGGTTTCATTTTGAGTTTGCCATCTCCTTTTGATAATCCCATCGACCATGCAATGAAATAAATAAAATCAGCTGATGAGATGAGCCAACCATATAATTGAGCCATGGATGTATCTATGCTACTTGCTCACATTCCTATTTAATTTTTTTTTCTTGGTTGGGATTCAGAAAAATTCTCGAACAGTCATTTCTTAAAAATAAATATGTATTTGTACATAATTTTTAAGCAGATGAAGAAAAGTTTATTCTACAAGTAAGGCTGCCATACACTATAAGTCAGTGTGCTGAGCTGACCTTCAACACGGATGCTCCAACAAAACCATCAGCATACTAAGCAACAGTTAAGCCATACTAACGGCAATTTAGGCGATCGATATAATGGAGAGTAATGAACTGGCCGACTGCCTGGCGAGTGAGGCAGCGACGAGATGATCGTATTGGGCTTTATCAGGGAGTCGACTTGCATGAGGTGCTGTGAAGGAGATGACTGCATAATAAACCAATGGTCGCAGTGCAATCCTCAACAATTATCTCTCTATCATAGGCTGCTTCGTAAGCTTCTTATCTCGACATGAGGAAGTGTATTTATAAATTTTGTTACCTCTCTGAAAACTAAACTCAAAATTTTAGAACTATCAATCCCTCCATCTACCTCATCCTCTCTCTATCCTCTTCTTCTCCATCTCTCCTTTTCTCCGCCTCATCATCTTTCCAATTTAGATATCTTAACCGACGCACACCTACCTCCCTCCATTTCTCTTTTCTCCCAATACGCTCAACAAAAATTCTTAAAAATTAGGAAATAGCTATTAAATTAAGCAAAATGGTATATGACATATCGCTATAGAAACGCCTCCCTGAAGTAATTTTCTTAAAAATTAAAACATTTTTTGTTTTTTCTTGAATATAGGAATACTTTTCTTGAAAATGGTGAAAATCATATAAAAAAATTTTTAAATTAAATTGTGTTACTTTCATGGCAGTGGATTTTTAGTCGAGAGTTCTTATTCAAGGAGCTAACTCGTAAATATTGAAAGAAATATACAATGAAGTGTTCTTGACTCAAAAAATTTAAGAAAAATTTTCCCTCAAATAATAAAATGTTTTATACAAAAGTAAGCAGCTCTTACTCATTAAATTGAAATTTTCCTCAATTTAAAAATAAAAAAAAATTATTGGAAATGTTTTCCTCGCTTTAGGTAAGTGTTTTTTTTCTGAATGTATCCTGTCTCCTATCCTGTAATCCAAATCTTCCTAGTTTTTTTTTGTTTTTGTTTTGTTACTCTTCTTGCTCTCACTCTTACTCTTTTCCCTATTTTTCTTAATTTTTTCTTACTCTTACTCTAGGAGGTTTATTCCTTTTCTTCCTCAAGCACTTTCACTCTCCTTCTTTCGCTTGTACTCTTGTTGCTCAAGAGATATTTAGCCCCAATAAGGTTTCATCATTAAACAAACATATATTTTCTTTAACAACTTTTTTAGCGAGATATTCAGGCCTGTTCTGAATTCAGACTCGTTTTGAAAAGTAAAACGAGGCTGATTCCGAGTCGATTTCTTTTTGGTGTTCTCAATTCCGATTGAAACAAATCGATTTGGAGTCGATTTCGAATCGTTTCATTTCGAGTCGATAATCAAGCGAAACAGCTGTTTTTATTTATTTTGGTTTTAGTTAAATTAAAATTGTGCAAAAATTTAACAAAAATGCTAGCACCAATGGTTTTCGGAAATGCAGAGGTAAGAAGACGTGCAATTGTGCATAAAAATCGCAAAAATCGATCGATCGAAAATGAGAACACGTCGGTTTCCTTTCGACCACAATAGCTTTGTTTAGCTTGGACAATTTTTGATAGGAATTTTCAAATTTAGATTTGTTATACTAAATAAACAAATAGTCCAGCAAAATCTTGTTATAAATCTTCCAAATAAAATGAATAATTTAATAAAACTTATTTGTGGGAAAAATAATGTAATTATCTGTGCTTAATGGGCTAATTACTTACGATTCCGACTGCTCAGAGGCAAAACTTTTCAAATCGACCAAGTCTGGTCGCAATCGATATTCAGAACACCAATCCATTTCGATTCCGAATAAATTGGTCGGAATCGAAATCCAGAACAGGCCCGATTGATACATTTTTAAGATCTCGAGCCTACTAGTACCGTAACTAGTACCTAAAGCGATATTTATACCCAAGCGCACAGCAGGGTGGCGCCTAATCAAATATATTTTTATGAAATATGTAATTAATTCTTATTTTGTTTTCTATCGACCATCTTAAATTTTAGAAAAGTCCACACACATGTACATATATGTATGTAAGCTTGTGCATATGTAAAATATTAAAAATATGCAGCCTGCGTAGTGCGCCATAAAAATATTTGTGTAAATATTTTGACAGATGAACAAAGTGGCAACATTCATAAGCTTTTCCGAATAGCTTTATACATACTTAAATATATTCATACATTATTACTTAAATACATAAGTACTTATGCCTATGAACAATATGCATGCTAGGTTTGTATGTTTGCATCAGCCACAGCATAAAGTAAAGATGTTCGGCCCATATTGTACACATTATTGTCATAGCTGAATTGAATTTTTTTTAGAAAAAATTATTTTCATTTTTATTAAACAATACTTGCTTTATAGTGGTTTGTAGTAAGAATTTGTGTGCTATAAAAAAATAAATACAAAAGCAAACAAAAACAATTTAAATTTCTTCTGCATTCAATAAAGTAAATAAATATTCAGTAAATTGCTAGATTAACTCAAAATAATGTGGGAATTTGTTGAATATTGTTTATGGTCGCGTAAATTTGACACAATTTGTGGCAATCACTGGTGGATTGAGACTGCAATGCACCAAAATAAGAGGTAAGGGGAAAAGAAAAGTAAGTGTGACATATTGAAATGAGGCAGAAAAGGGGCACACACGTATACGAGTATGTAATGCTGCATACTTATGCGTTGTATGTGTGTGTGTTTGTGAATGTATGCAGACAGCGATAATGTTTCAAATGAGGCAAGTAACTGATTCCACATGCGTCAAATGAACACTCTGGCCCACATCTGTAGTTTGAGTAAGTTTGAGTAGAACAAAAGTTCTCAGTTTATGTTGTGTGGATCAAGCAACAAACGGTCGACGATCAGTTGTAACAGCATCTTACAAGCATAGCCCAGAGTAAAATTTTGTATTGTTACAATTGCTATGTAATTGTATCTAGCAGCAACAATTGCTTGTCTCAGTTGGCGTTCACTTTTTTCATGCGCCGCAGCAACATCGCACCATCATCAACAATCATTGCTCGCCTGTCATTGGCACCAACTACAGCAATTCAAATCGAATAAAAAAAATACATGGCGCGAAACTCTACGAAGATATTTTAGGCCAAGCACCTCTTCCAGTTTGCGTCTGCTCTATTTAACTTTTCCTACAAATTGGCGGGACGATGAGTTGAGATGAGTTTTTGCTGATGATCTTTCCATAGCAGAAATACACTCGGAGTGTTTGCCAAATCACTGCCTAGGGGCGACTCCGCTTATAAAGACTGTTTTTTAAATTGAAAAAACGTATTTCTAAATTTTTCATGTTGCTTTGGCCGCGGCTTGAACCCAGTATCTTGGGTGTGGTGCGCGGAACACGATACCATCATACCACGACGTCCTCAGCAATTCAGAGCGCCAACAATAATCAACCGACAACTCAACTTTCTGTCTGTCAATCTGTCCGTCTGTTCTTCCACTTATCTATTTGTATTTGTTGTCCATTTATTAGCTTGTCGTTCACTTGCTGCTGACTGAAAGTCGTTCAATGCGTTTGGACGTTGAACTGATTCGCGCGCTCATAAATTAATTGAAACAAAATGTGATCGGTGAATTTTTGTTTTGTGTGTGTTTGTGCCAGTGCCAGTGTGTGATGACGCAGCGGTAGATGTTGTATAAGGGTTGTAGAAATGGAAATGTTTATTTGTTTTCATTTTGCTTATCGACGTTTGTTAGTGACGTGGCCATATTCTTGATGGAGAATTGCATAAAGCAGTTTCGTACGTTCCTGAGATGTCTATACCCTGGGAATGCAAACCAGCTCCGCAGAGACCAAAACTATGCTAACCTAAGTTACCAGAATCTACCAGGTGTATTCCCGTACAACTAATGATTTTAAGTTTCTTGAAGCTCGCCCAGGAGTTTAAGTTAACCACAACAGATTCAACTTTACCGGAAACAAATAATTTCTGTAACAAACGATACCGAGAAGTTATTGTTTTATTATCGGCTTAGTGGTTGGCCTATTGCTTGTTATAGCCGAGTTACGGATGTATCATCGATTTTTTAGTGATAAAAAAAAAGTTAATTTTTCAATATAAAATTGATTACTTTTTGATAACAAATCGATGGCTCATTGATAACAAGTCGATAATTTTTCAATTGATAACTTTTCAAAAACATATCGATAACAAATAAACAAAACTCTAAAGAAAAAATCAATAGCTTTTAGATATCAAACCGATAACTTTTTGATAACTTATCGATAAATTTTTGATAAATAATCGATAGCTTTTTGGTAGCACATCGATACTCTTTGTGATAGTGAATGGATAACTTAGCTGTCCGGCTCTGCATCCGATTAGCACCAGTTCCGAAGAAGTCATCATATCTGTAGTACAAAACTATCACTTTGTGTGACTGTCACCCACTTTCTCTGCTTGCCCAGATCAAAATCGATCTGTGTCAACAATGGCTTTCTCTCAAAAGACTGCTAAAAACTAAGCTCGACAAAAGCCAAAAGTTGCTTTGTCTGGGGATGGTAACTGGAGAACCAGAGAAGAAGGCCGAAAATATTCTATGTAGCAACAATATTATACTATCGCCACGAACTTAATTAATATCTACCACCTCAGCGAAATGTGAACATTTTATTAGTCAATCATTGCTATTATTCACTTATAGTATATACATATGTACTTATATGTGTATATGTAAATCTTCATTCAAGTGTGCTTCATTTGAAACTTCACTTATCCAGCGATCATAAATCTGCTTTTAAAAAAAAACTGTCATAGTGACAATCAACCAAGTTTTATACTCAACTACAACTAAATATGTAGTTAAGGTCCGCCATATTCAAGTAGCCGGAAAGATAAGAAAGCAAAACTAAACATAATAGGATATGAAAAAAAATTGATGAAGTAAGAAAATACGGTCGACGTGCTGCAAAATGACGGCAAACAATTTATGAAGCGACGTGTTGGCAACACGAAAGTCTCCCAAGAAAATAAGAAAATTGTTATGAGTAGATTTTGTATAATTTTCATATAATTTTTGCAAAACACAATAAACAAAACCCCAGAGGCGATCAAGAAATGCAGGCAAAGATAAGACAGAGTACAAAACAAAAACCTTTAAAGGGTTACTGGACTCAGCTTATGATATGGGCTTTACTTACGTACCTACATACATATGTATGTGTGTTTGTGTTCGTCTTTTTGCATAAGCAACGGGAGAATGAATGGGAACAATGCAATGGAAGGAGGCGCCACAGAAATCGACAATGTGGACTGACATATAATGGACAGAGATGCCGCCCGCCATTATGTATTTTAATAAAAATATACTTATGTAAATAGCCTTACATATTGATATTTATATATCCATAAGTAAACTATATGTATGCGCATTAGGGTGTTTCACTTTCAAAATATTTTTTTCAACGTATTGCTTGACAATCTAATTCAGCGGTGCACTCATGAATTGGGAAACTATTCGGCGTTCACTTACGTGCCTTTTGAGCGCAGTAACAGAGATTCCGTAAAGCAAGCAGTCAATCAGTTCTAGCTCGTGCTTAGGGACACCATACCGAAAGCAAAGTATCGATACAGTAATCACATTAAGTATCGTTCTACAAGAGCGGTTACCCGATAGTGACGCATTAAAAAGACTCGATACTCAAAGTATCGGTGCTTAATTGACAAGACAAGTGTGCTCAATAATGCTACTTGAAATGAAATTTCAATATACCTTTAGATGTGCAAAATATATGTTGGAACAAGGCTGGATTCACAAAGAGCGCTCTTTCAAAACGTTTTGCTGCGTTTTACGCTCTACAAACTTTATGTTAGCAAGACTTAATCCTAACAATAAACAGATAAGCTAATGTCAAAGCGAAGCGTTGAGCAAAGCGTTATCTGTGATTCCGTATTTACATAGAACGCCTTGTTGCATTGCTTCGCTTGACAGATAAGTTTAATGAATGGCCGCACGTGTGTCTTGCTATACAAAGCTCGTGAAATGGCGCTGTCAAAGCGTCAAGCCGAAGCAACACGGCAAGAGTTCTATGTAAATCCGGTACAGGGAAAATACATATTTTCAAAACAAACAAAATAAAAACAACTTCAACTTTGGCTTAGACTATATGACACTACTTTTTTTGTCTTGGGTTCCAAGCTGGAAAAACTGGCGAAACTTTATCGGAACTGCAAAATATAAAAACAATTTCTACCATGAGGGAGCTAGACCACTATTCCCCCAAAAATTTGTGAGTTGACAGTTTTCTGTTTGTTTTAAATTTTTATATTACATAACATTTTAACAATAAAAACAATGCAAATAAAACGGGAAAATTATTTCGGTCTCTGATGGTGCACTTTTTATACAAAGAAGGTTCATTTTAATTGGTTTTTATGCACATTTGAAACTAAAAAAAGAAATTTTATTTGTCAGAAAAAATGAAGAAAAACGAGAAATAAAATAGTGTCATATAGGTATTACAAAGAAGCACAAGAACTTATGAAACAGGAGCTTTTGGGGTCCTTATCCCGGAGAGCGTATTCGAAATTCCAGGCATGCGGATTTTGTTCACTCGACTAGACCTAAAACTTGAGGAAGGTCTGACAAAGAATATATATTTAATGTCATATAGCGTTATTCGTTAAGATAAAATTTTCGCGTCCATTATATCGGGTCCGTAACCAAAGTTTAGCTCGTATCCAGTGTTTTAAAAAGATATTGCAGATTCCGTAAATCTGCGGTACTCAAAATTTTTATGGAATGAAGAATTCTGATAGTGCTACCCAAATATTATAATATCCGCTCAATCCGCTGCTCATGTTCCCTTTTATGCAGGTTGAAACGCGTGCAAATGTCGCGTCCGTTACCCAGGACTTGCCCATATAGACTACGTCCACACAAAAACACGAACTATGTAAATTTATTTATTATTTCCACTGCCCATCGCTTTGTTGTTCCGAGTTGCTTTTGCTTTTCTGCTCTTTTTGCATTTTGTGCACCATTGTTTTTGCTAATACAAGACTTTTGTGTTTTATGATGGTGTGGTTGAATATGTTTGTGTTAGAGATGCAAAAGTATCGATATTCGGCATTACTCGATATTTTCGTTATTTAAGAGGGAGGTATCGATATATCGCGGTATATATCGAATTTTTTTATAGTGAAAAGCGCTAACTGAATTAAAAGCAATATCAGGTATATATCAGACATTTATGTAAACACAATATGTACATGTACATATATATATATGTAATATTTTCTTCATAACTTCGAAACGATCATAAAAACATATTCTGCAATGTTGTCCGCGATGGTAGCTTATACAGCGAAACGAGGGTATTTACAAGTTACAACACCCTTTGTCATCCACTGTGGGAAAAGGTCGAACGTTTGCGGTGACTAAACCCTAGTAGGGTGCTGTTAAAAGCCCTTCTACGTGATGCTGGATCTTCATATGTTTTTTTCATATAAAAATCAATCTTATTTGGCGAGCTATGTGAATCTAAATTTTCATTTGTATGCGATCGTTCTAGATGCTGAAACAAATTGGACGTATAACATTTTTTGCAATAGTGGCATATTGCAAAAATATTACTGATTTTGTCAAAATTGATCCAAATGCTTGACTTTGTATTTCGTAGCTTTTTGGCAGCACAATTTTCGTCTTTCAACTCAATGATGTCTTCTGCTGCGTATATATCTACATATATGAATACATGTATACATATATGTGTATATAATATTGTAACGAATTTACTTGCAAATCCTCTTATTTGCAATCCTCTGCTAAGTTTGAATCACTAAACTGTTGAATAAATAACTCCAATTTGTAACAATGCAAAATTGCCTTTATTAAAGTACTTCACAATAACACTCAAACTGTGCAACGAATAGCTTGCTTAATAACCAAACTGATTGATAGCTCAAATGAAACTCTACTATTCAAATAATACTGCTCTTGCTCGCTAGCTAGCGTTTTAGTCGAAACTGCTTGACAAACTGAATTCCAGCGCCTCTACAATTGCCGCCTTTTATACTCTTTGATTACAACCTTCACATCTTCTAGGCGCTTCCAGATCCTACTAGTCCAGCAGCTCTCAAACTTCTCAGCTGTAACTACAATTGCACAAATTTTATAGTTTTTCTCATTGCATACTTATAGGAGTATCTCAGATATATGCATGTGTTTGTGCATTGACTCTCCGTTCTCGTATACGTACATGGTACATATGTAGACGCAGTTATTGTTTCGTTTATGTAGATACATAATGATCAGCGGTGGGCACCACTACACTTACATGGCTACCAAATTGTGAATGTGTTAGTAAACACGACCGCGTAGCGAGCAAGAAATCAAAATAAATTATTTATTTAGTTTGATTTCAATACTTAAAACTGTGAGCATGTGTCACACGCACTCTTTGGTACTCTGTTTTAAGCGAGCGTGCGACACTTCTTTACTGCACGACCATCGAAATCAAAACTATAAGAGCTGTCGTTGATTTTGACGAAGTAGCCACTGTGCTCTTGCTTATCGTATACATATATGGTCGCTTAGCAGGTGCTAAGCTCATGCCACCCCGGATAATGATTGATGTATGGATGTGAATTCACGTCACTGCTTAGCATTGGCTTAGAGACGATAGCATCACCCCTTAGTTTTGTTAATATTCGTAACAATATGAAAAAAATAAGGAACCTTTCAGATTGAACCCTTATAAGAATTTTCCAATATTCAAAGCCCCCAACTTGTTAGGTATTCATCTAAAATAAACACAAATAATAATAATGTAGGTAATTTTATTTATTCATGTTTTATTTTTCTTACCAAAGTTTTAGACGCTGGTAATTCTGCCGCTAGAAAAAGGAATAAGAAATGGGAATACAGTACTCGATATTTAGAAAAAAACACCGATAATCGCACCATGAACCTAGTACTCGATGTATCGATGTTTATATCGATACTTTTGCACCTCTAGTTTGTGTTACTCCCGCAAAATATTTTGTTAGCTGCTTTGTGGCTATTGTAAACAATTAAAATCATATCAATTGTATATAAATTATTCATATCTCAATCTTTACTGGACAATCTATGCAAAATATCTATGTATAAAGGTAAGTGTATGCACATAGGCGTTTAGATAAGTGCATAAATATTATTTGCATTAGGCCGCCCACATAATGTATGGAATTTGCGAAAGTTTCAAAGTTTGTCGCTTCTCCAGTAATTTCTGACAGATTAGGTATAAAAACCCACATCCGTAAAATAAACTGGGCATCAGTAGTGAAAAAAATTCCATGCCGAAATAACTTAATGCTATGTTCAAACAGAAAAATAAATTGAGGCAATTTCGATTTAAATTTGAGTGGTGTTCGTACAACTCAATTTAGTTTATGCAATAGTAATTTGATAGCTGGCTGGCTCGTCTCTACAGCAACAACATACATTGTTCGGACTGTCAAAATGTGTGTGTTGGTATTAGGCGAATTGAATGGAATGAAAACATAAAACTTTGAAATTTTTGTGTGTTGTAAGAAAATGTGTGGTTTCATTTTGAGTTTGCCATCTTCTTTTGACAATCCCTACTCCAGTAGTGAAATGAAAAAAATAAAATCAGCTGATGAGATGAGCCAACCATATAGTTGCGCCATGCGAAACTGACATTTAAATCTACTCAATAAACACACTTTACAAGGTTGCATTTGCAGTTTGAAAAATTTATTACGCTCTTTTTTTAAATTGGCAATTTATTGTCACAATTTGCTATATGATAAATTGCGTAATAAATTGCCCAAATGGTATAAATTGCCAATTTGTGTGTGTGTTTGTACATAGTTTAAGGACTGGATGAAATGCACAAAAAATGGTCTATGGCTTTTATGGCTAATATCTCCTAATCAAGTGATCTAGGAACAAATGGCGATATAAAGACTTTTATGTAGAATGCAATCAGGAATTATTCCTCCATATACATTTTGTACCTGCAAAAGGATATTGAAGGAATGTTAGTAAGATGAAGAGCATTTTTCTAATTTTTTCATTTTTCTAATTTTGTCTTTTATCGGCCTCTAAAACTAATTGCAATATAATGAATTACATTAGCTTTGGTTCATTTCGTGGAGAATTTAACACAAGCAAAAAAATTGTTGCATAAAGTAGGATGATCGCAAACTGAAAAAAACATCTGTTTTTATTATTTTTTTTCTGTTGTGCTGGAGCAACTTTAATGGTGACGAGCTTGCACCTCCGATTTTGTTTTTGAACGCGATTAGGGAATGCTTCCCAACTCCATTCCGATAACTCATAAAATCGAACAGTCGGCAGTTTGTTTTTTCAAATGCATTTTCCCCAAAGTGCACCTCGTCATTCGATACACCAAAAAAACTTTCCAACTAATGTTGTTTTTGCTCCTATTGATGTATACTGCTTCCATTACTTAGGTACATTTGTCGCTAAGAACGAAAAAATTTGCAAAGTTTTAAATTGTTTAATCATATTTTAGACATTAATAAACCTGCGTTGTAAACGTTATGCAACTATTTCGAAAATAAATGTCTCGTTGTATATTTTTTACGCTAAGCACGAATTCCTTTTTCTATGATACCCCCTTTCCATAAAATGGGGTCGAAATACCCAAAATTGGTATAATTTAACAATACCCTTTGAGCTTAGGATGCACTTTTATAACTTGGTTTCCAACTCTCTTAATTAAATTATTAATTTATATAATTTTTCCAAATAGGCCAAAATCAGAAAATTTTGAGTTCTCTCATTTTTGAAAAATAATGTAAAGTCATAGGGGACATCTTAAAATAGCCGTTTATATATTGCCTGGAAATTTTTTCTATAAGAAAGCTGGCAACCAAGTTATAAAGTTGCACCTTAAAATCATGGGTCAATTTATACCCACTTTGGGGACTTCAGCCCCATTTGAAACAATAGGAGGCATCGTGGAAAATTTTTTACCAGGAATTCGTTCTCAGCGTTCGCATAAAGTTTCAGGGCATGGTATAGTGTGTAAAATATGATTAAATAATTTTTTATAATTATAGCTTTGTAAATTTTTTGAAAAAAAATCTTTGTTAGCGACTTATGCCAGTGATAGAATAAAATCTGAAATATGTCTTTCTCAAAAGCTTTCTGAGATAAGGCATTTACAAAACGGCAGCCAAAAAAAGGATGATATAATCAGCAGTCCACATACGTACACTAATAACACAATATTTTTGTTTGTTGAAAAAGTAAGATTCAAAATTTGTCGATCTCATAAGACAAAAACTTGTTTCTTTGATTTGAAAAAATTAGTTCCATATGATTTTTCAAAATTTCTTTATTCCGTATACAAAAAAAAACAAAAATGCTCTTCGTAAGTACGAAATAGTATCTAAACCATCTCTTGGGGCAAAAGTTGTCAAAACTCAGCAAAGTTTGAGAGCCTTAAAATGTGTGCTTTGATAGAGCAAAATTTATTGGGCTACAGATTCGAAAAAAAAATTTTAAATAAAATTAATATACTCAATGGCCTGTAATCATAGTGGCTGACTAAATACCCTTTAGTTAAAATCTTGCCTAAATTAAAAATGGGATTTAAAATTTTGGTCTGTCATAGACATATTAAACACAGTTTTCAGCTAAAATGAGCATGGACAGGGTATCCGCATGAAAAAAAAGGTATCGATTGGCGCTATGAAGAAATTTTTTAGAAATTTTATAAGTTCACCCTGCTCCTTACAACCGTGGTTACTTGACTCCACGTATAAAAAAATGGTAATTTCTTACTTGACAAAAACTCTTACAATAGCACAAAAATTGTCAAAGGAGTACTTGAAAACGCGTTTTGATCATAATCCGGTGGCGGATAATTATTATTCAAATCTATTTAAAAGTCATTAGCAAACGTTTTGTAAAAATTCGCTGTTTTTTATCAGCCGTCAATTTAGTATAGTTTTCCATAGGAAAGAAGTGACCTAGAATGTTGAGCCATTGAACATGGACCTGCAAAGTGCAAGTCCCTTTTACATTAGAAAATCACTGAACTCAAGTCAATCATGACATAGACTAAGAGGGTGATAAAGGGGGAAGTAGTTCAGCAGCACTCGTACAAAGCAGTTCTAAAATTGTTGTTGCTAATTCTTGTTGTATTCCGTGTTTTTAATTCACGCTTTCTTTAAGAGGAATTGGTAAAGCTAAAGGGGAATAGAAGACACAAAAGGAAATGCCAGCAGAATTGAATTCAAGAATTCTGTAATGTAATTCAATAATTAGAAGTCGGAAATAAGCAATTGTTCTTTTATTAATAGATATTCACAAAAAACCGAATAATTACCCCCAAACGGCTGCGAAACTGGTGAAAATTGTATCAGCGCAAAACGCCTTTTGAGTTAATTCTTTTCTGTGCACAACAATATCACCAAAATTACATCAACCACATGAAAGTCTCAAACTTTTTTTTTGCAAAAATATCTTTAGTACAAGTATTACTTTGCCGCCTTCGGATTAATGCTTCCGAAATTAAAACGCGTCATTTGACACCTCTCCCGAAGGTTTTTGGCATGTATTAAAAATCGATGCCTGTAAAAAATTCCTTCCATTGATTATTTCTTTCTAAATTTATGCCAAAATTAGTATAGGATGCTACTTTTTCCTCAAAAGATACTAAAATATCAAAACTCACAAATATCTTTTAATGCGGAATAGTCTAAATGTGGAGCCAAGTAACACACATCGCACATTTTAAGATTGTGTAATTTTCGTCACAAACTATTAATACGCGTCTAGGTATAATAAATTAGCTCCTGATGTATATTTGTTTGTCTGGGAAGCCTTTTTTTCACTTCCATTTACGTTCATCGCGTTTAAATAGCAAATTGTTTAATTTCTTGCTACTTTTGACAGCAGACCACCAACTTAAAACCTGTTTTAAAAAAAAAAAAATTAAAAATCGGGCTCAATGTCATTTTAAAATTTAAAAATAACTTTTTTTAGAGATAAAATAGTATTTAAGTGGCTATTAAACAGATTTAAAATGATATTTAATTTAGAAACCAATTTAATAAACCAATAAAACATCAATTTTATTTCGACTATGATTAAACGGGCCAATATTTTATATCTAATATATAAAAATCTTCGGTCACGGTGTTAGAAGGCTTAACCTCTCCTAACCCTCCCGAAAAACGGCTGAAACCGATTCTCATGAAATTTTTGTGAGCATAATGGGTAGGTCTGAGAATCGGCCGGCGCCACGTCCAACTTAATAAACCTTTTTTTATTTTTTTTTTTTTTCTTTTATCTTTTTTTTTTTTTTTTTTTCTTTTTTCTAATCTTCTACTAAATCACCTTTTTTTTTTTTTTTTTTTTTTTTAACTATCTCTTTTTTTTTTTTTTTTATTTCCGCATAAAGAACGGGGAGGGGGATAAAACGGAAAATAACACGAACGGGTGCCTAGGACTAGGGATCTTGAGCTGAATAAAAACGGGTGAAAACCCCGGGTACCCCAACCTCCTATTGTGTTTATAACAATATGGATAGTTACTCGAAATGAACAAAGCGGTTGAATTAGAGTGGCTTAACGTAATTACAGGATATTTTCATCACAAACTGAGAACTAACTACAACTGGGAGGGGGCTTAGGTCTACAACTCGCTTAGAGGGTCCAACTCTTCATTCTTGTCGCTAGAAGAGGTCTCCTTTTTCACCATTCGAAATTCATAACAGGGAAGGGATTAGATAAGAGGGAAAGGCCCACAAAGAAACGGTGGACCAAGAACCCCGGTGGTGGGGTGTGGCCTGGTGATACCCCACAACACACCTATATGTTGGCTGTTTATAAACAATATGATTCATGAAGCTGTTCATGGATTATATGGAGTGCTACTAGTACCAGGATAATCTCTTCCCATAATAACAACATCTGGAAGTGGGGCTAAGGGTCCTTGAGGACTATAGCCCCCAAAAAAACGGATGGAACAACCCACCCGGTACACCACCCCCCGCCAACCACCCCTGACAAACCACTACCCGCCCCCCCGTCTCCTACAGGCTACACCACCACCCAAACAACCACTAACCCAACCCCGCGCATAAATAACGACCCTCCTAAGAATGTGTTCTATTTAATAAATAACACCTAATCGGGAACATATTAAATGAAAGATGTTGATGAAGCTGCTATACAATAAGAAGGATAAGTACGGGAATCCTTTCCACAATAGTATCTACACTTACTTAAACACCTACAACTGTCAAATTCCTAGGGTCTCGATACCTCCTAGGAACTCCAACCCAAGACCCGGTGTTTTGTACCGTTACCCAAGGTAACGCCGCACATAAGTTCACCCTAGAATCTTGTTTTATTATACAAAATCACTGGGAGATAAAATACACCTCAACACGAAAAGCTTTTGACGAACGATTGCTCATAAAACGTAACCAGATAATTTTCATGTT